>WJQU01001606.1:0-100000 GCA_029228625.1 Pseudolycoriella hygida | reverse complement strand
GTTGACAGTGTCAAGTTTATTGACGATGATATCATATTTCAAACTAAGTTTATCGAGTAAACGAAATACTTTCGACATTTCCTTGAGCGTTGCTCGGATAACAACAAATCGTCCTGTCAATCCCTTCCAAGCTGCAAAGTGTTGCATACTGAAATACGACATTTCATCATTCCTGCCTGGCATGTCGTGAAGCGTAGCCGTAAAGTTTCTGGCTTTATACGATTGCACTTTTCTCGTAGTTTCCCCAGAACCAACTTCTGCGACAGCCTCTCCTAACAACGCGTTAATAATTGTACTTTTCCCAGTTGATGTCATTCCATAAAATCCGTAATTTCGTCCATCCAATTGAAGTGGTTCAGTTTTGATAGCTAATTTTATCAAAGCATCAGCAGCTTTTTTGTCAAGTCTTTCAAGATCTTCAAATGATTCGATGCCTTGACTCTCAATTCTTTCTGCTAATTTAATAAATTCGGCATGGAGCTCAGCATTCTGATTTTGTAAATCGAGCAACTGTTGAACTAACTTTGGATCTTGGACGTATATTTTTGTGTGCCTTGTCCCTATATTGACACACAGTTTCAAAGTCACGAATAAGTCATCTAAAAAATTAATACGCACCCATGGTTGTGAGATAATTTTATTGTTTCCTCGTTTGTCCGAAAAACTTTCTCCTTTTTTCGTCACGGATGGCACAATATTTGGAGATTACAAAAAAATAGCTGAAAAAGTAATTTATATTTTGTTTCATCAATATCAGTTTGTGAGCTGGACGGAGAAGAAGTATTTCTCCCTTTTTCTTGAGTCGATTTTACAAGATTTCGTAACAAGTTTAGGCATGTTCGATAAATCATTCAATCGATTATTTAGTGATAATCGATTGATGATATTTTTGCTAATCAATATCAAAGGAATGATTTATCGATTATTGATATTTATCGATTATTTATATTCATCGATTATTGATATTTTTCGATTATTGAAGTAGAGAGATAAATAAGTTTACTGAGAGAAAACGCGATCAAATTGCAGTAGCCTACAATGTCAGCTTTTGTAAAACAAAACTCGATCAAGAGGAAGTAAACAACAGCTTGAACGTCAAAATAGTTATTTACGTATCGAGATTTTCCTTCCTTTTTGATGATTGTCGATAATTGATGATTGTCGATAATTGATGATTGTCAATAATTCATAACTGTCGATTATCGATTGTTATTGATAATCGATGAATATCGATATATATCGATTTTCGATAAAACATTCGATCGATACTCTATCGATTATTTCATAATTTTATCATCGATTGATGATAATTTTCGGTGAACATGCCTAGACAAGTTTCGAGAGGCACGTTCCTCGAAAGTAGGCAAATGAACTTTTGCGCAAGTGAAGAAAAAAATTAAAGAAATTTGGTAAATGGCCAAAAAATGTATGAAATTTTTTCTTTCTCGGAAATTTGGTTTTCTTTTATATTTAACTTATGAGTAATTTGCAAAAACCAGAAAAGACAAACATAATTATTATCACAATTGCATGTAGGTTATCGAATCGGTACAGCGGTTTCCAAATCAACGATTACCAAATACCTTTCCAGCATTTAATGTTTGAGTAAAAGTTTTGGGCTGAAGCTGTTAGGGAAATCCAAGAATTTGCGCACCGAAGTAAGGACATAATGGAACGGAGTTGTTGAACCTAAAAAAGAATATTCTTTCCTATGTTTTATGTCCAAAGATGTTTTTCCGAACCGTCGTCGGGTCCTGTTTAGGTAGTAGCAGGTCTCATTAGGCACACAAAGCGATATATATGAGATGATTGGTATTATTCTGTTGAAATAAGTAATGTATTCGTTACAAAAAATATTGAACTTTGTTCCAAAAACAAATATTTTTGTGACAATTTTCCATTATTTAATTCAAATGTTCCAATTTAAATTCAAACGTTACAAATATTAACTGTTAGTGTTCCACAACAAAATGAGTTTGTTCCAATGTGAATCACCGAATGTTCCAAACCTATAACTGACTCGTTCCATAATATTTTGCTTTTGTTACAAAGAAAAATCTTGTATTTTCTAATGTTTACGTTCCAATACAAATCGAAACGCTCCAAACCTCTGGCAGCTTTGTTCCATAATAAAATATGGGAAGAATTTCAACCAATAATTCTAAAATTAGAAACGACCGCAAAAAATTAAGAATTGATCGCTAAAAATAAAGAAATGACCGCTATAAAATTAGAAAGCGGAGATAGCGATTTACTTTTTATATTTTTTAAATATAACTAAACTAAATATTTTGCGCTTTAACAGAACTAGGAAGCGTTTCTTTATACAAAATGTCACAAAAACAGCGTGGCTAACGAAGCTGAGGAACTTTTCCTTTTACGAAATGTTTCGAGAAACTAGGTGGCTAATGAAGCTAGAGTTTTTGCGCTTTAATGAAACTAGGTGGCTAATGAAGCTGGAGTTTTTGCGCTTTAATGAAACGCCACAGGGAGCTTTTTCCTATACTATACACAAAATATCCGAAAAACTAGGTGGCTAACAAAGCTGACGAATTTTTCCTTTTACGAAATGTTACAAAAACTAGGTGAGCAACCAAACTAGTTATTTTTTTCGGATTTTTTTTTAACCATTTGGAACATGGTTATTTAACATTGGAAAATACAAGAATTTTCTTTGTGACAAAATCATTTTATTATGGAACGAGTCAGGTATAGGTCTGGAACATTTTTTATATTGGAACATTCGTTGAATCTCATTGGAACAAAGTCACTTTGTTGTGGAACATTATGAGTTAAAATTTGTAACGTTTGAATTTATATTGAAACTTTTGAATTTAATAATGGAAAATTCGGGATTAAAAATTGTAGCAAAAACATTTTTTTTTTGAGCAAACAATTTAACAAAAACATTTTATTTTGGACCATTTGAGTTTTTATTGTAACATAAATGCTGCCAAGCGATTTTTACTACATACTACATGTGGCCAAGATTGTAAGGCTGTATCTCGTTCAGAAAATATGTACATAAATTGTACAAAAAATGTGCCTGTATGGTACATATCTCGATGTGCATAAAAAGCACATTTTTGCGCTATTAAAACTCGAAATTATTGCACTAGATCACAAGTAAATTTTTTGCACTTTTGCGTGATAAGGTGTACACTATTCCTATCACATTGAATTTACCAAAAATGTGCTTGTGATGTAGTACATTTTCGATGTAAATAAAATTTTGAAGTTCATGGGTTTCGGGTTTCGAAAATTTTAATCGGGTCGGGTTCGGTCCGGGCCGGGTTTGGAAACAGTTCGGGTTTCGGGTTTCGAAAAATTTTATCGGGTCGGGTTCATTTTATTCGGGTCCCGATCCTTTATTGACTTTTTATATTTTACAAAACTCGTCTAAACTCTATCATCTTACATTACACGAAATTTGTTTTAGTCTAAGGTCCGTGAAGAATGCAGACGTCGGGCGTTGAAATAATTTTTGTTTCGAAGTAATTTGGGTTGTAAGTTTCGAAAAACTTGAGTGTCTGGTTCGGTCCGGGTCGGGTTCTGAAACAGTTCGGGTTTCGGGCTTCGAAAAATTTTATTGGGGTAGGGTTTGGTCCGGGTCGGGTTTTGAAACGGTTCAGGTTTCGGGTTTCGAAAAATTTTATCGGGCCGGGTTCGGTCCGGGTCGGGTTTTGAAACAGTTCAGGTTTCGGGTTTCGAAAAATTTTATCGGGTCGGGTTCGGTCCGGGTCGGGTTTCGAAAAATGGTCGACACGCTCATCTCTAACGGGGAATAGATTTTTTATTGTTTCGCATAAAATCAATTTCAAATAACAATTAGACAATGAAGATGATACAATAATTTGAATGCAGTATCAAAGTGCGCAGGGATATAAAACCTTTTTATAAATGTACAACCGCTACAGTGTGTTCGATCAAAAAAAAATAACACTCTGTGGAGTTTGTTTAATTTTCATTTACTAGCATATCTTCCAAAACTTTTTGTCTCAGTACAAAAAAAGTACATTGAATGTACTTTCTATAATTTAATCATAATCCCGAGCGTCTTGAGTTCAAGCCCCGCAAATGGCAGAAATTTTTCTAATAAAAAAAATGAGAGCTTGGCATAAAAAAATGTAGATGAGGGACGTAGCGATCACCAGAATAAGAAAAACCGAAATAGAAAAGTCGGAAAACTAAATTAAATTTTCCTTTCTTTTCTTACATAATATTATATGTTCATGAAATCTGCTAGTAATTCACACTAAAAAGTACATTAAAGGTACATTAGTTGTGTTTTCAAAGTGTTTTAAGTGTACATTAAATGTACATGCAATTCACATTTAATGTACATTAAATGCACTTCATGTTCCAAAGAAAATATGTAACAGTAAGGGCGCTTTTTAATACACATTAAATGTGCTGCAACTGGGAGCACATCAAATGGGATCAGCACATTTTCCGATGGCACTTTATGTACATTTCGTGGATACTTTATATTTTATCCAACTACACCGTGGAACTACCCACATGCTCTAAGAAGCGGTTCTTTGAAATCAACAATGAAATTAAATAACAGCTGATATAGCACTATTATTGCTACCACAACATAGCTAGATTGTAAGAAAATTCTACATTTTTCACTACATTTTTTTTTTAAATTAAGTTTGACAACAAGAAGAAAACAGACGATAAATAATCAGAATGGAGATGATTCGCTCAGTATATTTCATCACAAAACATCATAATCAAACGGAAATTATTTAAAATTTCCTTAATTGACTGTTTTCACGTTAAGTTCTTTAGAAAGGAGGATTGGCTGAATTATAAACACATTCATCGGCTTTTCTTCGTTCAATGGCATAATCACTCAACTATTATACAGCGGCCATTCATATATGAATAAAGTGTGTAAGATCGCCACATTCAAAAAAAAATTGTATGCAAAATACAGACACATCAGTACTTGCGATACGTACGCCAATTTGTTGATCACACACCCGTTTTGAATGAGAGTTGTTATGATACTAAAGCTTACTGTCACAATGTTGTCTCACTTAAGACAAGATGTTTTGGCTGCTCTAAAGCAGTCAAAAATTTTTTTAAAGTCTGGATGAATAATCAATTGATGTAGACTAATTTTTTTTTGTTCTCACACAACGAAACATTTAAAATGCTCTTTGACTTGGTAACTGAAATAAAATAGTAGTTTTTGATACAAGTTACCTATGAAGGTAGTTTAACGCACTATGTGCGTAAAAGCCGCTTTTACGCACTAGTGCGAACAAATTTATCGCACTAGTGCGTTAAAAAAGTTTGTCACCGAAATAACGCACGAAATTTTTTAATTCAATTAATTTAATTTTTAATTTATCAACCACTTTATCAATTCTACACTATCCAGCATTAATACAACAACTTAGGTACAACACACAAATTAGATAACCACTCAGACGCTCGACCCTCTACACTTATACTAGGGGGAATAACAACGTAGCCAAACGTTATTGTATTTCCCATATAATTCTAGATCGCATACTCATCGATTGAATTCGAATCACGAAACTTTTTCGAATGTTCCTTCGGCCGTTGCACACATGGGCCATTCCAAATGCATGTAATGTAAGGAACTAAAATTTCTCCTGAGTCACCCAAGGGTCCAATTTTAGTGTTCTATGAAAAAATTGTTCATAACTGCAATATCTAATTTTCTGCCGAACGTATGATCTCGATATTTCCTACGGTTAAAGCAGTATTTCCGTTCCTTACATTACAGGCGTCGCGGTTTGCATAGAAAGGGCCACATGAGTAGACGCAACACTTTAGCAAACATATGGACAACATTCCTTAAAGTTAAATTGATGGAACTCAACCAGTCTTTTAATAGATGTTCGCTCGTGTACGCCTCTTCTAGCAACGGATCATTCCGTATATAGTTGATTAAGTTAAAGTGTGTTTTCGCTCAACAAAAGCTTGAAGACACTCACAGTCAAAGAAATACCGGGTGTGAGTGTATAACTTTAAAAGTGATATTGGTGCAAGAGTAATCAGCGATTCTAACATAGCTATCGAGAAAAGTGGACAGTTTTTAGCGAAATCTCGTACGAGTTTTGGACAGCAATGGGCATTAGTTCGTTCAATGAGATAACCTCGTTCTATGAGTAAAATTGTCTCTTTCCAGTACTTGCTGTTATGGGCGGTATAGCCGAAATGGTCTCTTCGGCGGTATCAATTGTTGCAGCGGCTATTACCGGTGGAAGAGAGTCTGCTCCTGGTAACTATGATACTATGGTAAATATGATTAATGTATGACGTGTCATTGAGTGATTTCGATTATTTCCGATTTAGACCAACAACTTCTTGAACAAATAACTTTATTTCAACAACGAAATGCTGAGCTTCACGCTGAATTTCTTAAAATACAAGAGAAAATTAAGAGCCAAGGCATTGAAGATGAGATCGAGTCATTTGAAGATCTTGAAAGACTTGACAAAGAAGCTGCTGATGCTTTGATCAAATTAGCCATTAAAACTGAACCACTTCAAATGGAGGGACGAAATGACGGATTTTATGGAATGACATCAACTGGGGAAAGCACAATTATTAACGCCTTATTGGGAAAGGCTGTCGCAGCAGTGAGTTTTGGGGAAACTACCATCGAAATGCAATCTTATAGATTCAGAAACTTTGCACTTCATGACATGCCTGGTCGAGATGATGAAATGTCGTATTTCAGTATGCATCATATTGCTGTTTGGAAGGGATTGACAGGCCGATTCGTTGTAATCCTGGCAACGCTCAAGGAAATGTCAAAAGTATTTAGTTTACTCGATAAACTTAGTTTGAAATATGACATCATCGTCAATAAACTTGACACTGTCGACCTTGAAGAAAGGGAATACTTTAAGGAGAAAATTAGAAAGGAAGTCGTTGAAATTGGTCTGACAGGTGTGGAAAATATCTGGTTTGTAAGTGCTAAATATCCTGATCAGTTCACAGATTGACTCCAACTGGTTAATAACTTGACAGCAGCCCAGTGAAATACTTTTGTTGTTATGTGAAATAAAACAAGATTTATGATTGACACATTCCAAGTTATTTTCTTTCAAGTTTTTATGAAGATCGCTTCCATTTATTTTGTGTCTCACAGGAGAACTTGGTGGTAGACGCGGTATTGGGTTATACAATTTAAAAAATTTCTTTCCGGGTCGGTTCAGTAGCTCGGCTTTGATAAAAAACTCAATTCAGGCACGACAAAAATATTCCCCCGATCGCCACAGCTTTGCCCACGAAATTCTTTCCATAAAATTTCTTTTTTTGTTGTGGCGTCGTTTAAATGCGCTTTAAAGCGATAGGAGCGTATATTTGAAGAATAGTACATTACATATGTGCTTCTAAATGGTTTTTTTTTACTCGTAGGAAGTTTGGAAATGTGGGGGGAGGAGCAATCTCCAACAACAAAGCAATACAAATTAATTTGTCAGTTAATAAAACAGCATTGTAAAATCATCTTATGTATTCCAAATACTCTCCAGAACCATCAATCATTCGTTGAAAGTAAAACAAGCGAAATTTTTTGAAATATTATACTTTAGCCAATTTTACATCACACAGAAAACAACTAATTTTTAAGACGCTGCGCACACACGATTAAATGGAACACTTGAAATATTTTTTGTTTGTAGATAAAATAATTAGATATTATTAGACTCTTTAAGTTTTCTCTGTAGCTTACGACTTTTTCTATAATACAAAATCCGACATTTAAAAGCCACTCACAATTCTTAATCCTACTTCCAATTGTTTAACAAAAATCGAAAAACTAAAAGTGCTGATTTCGTCGTTTACGACTCATCAGTACACCTTGTCTTAAGACCATGTATATCTCAGCAACGATGGCCATATAATGATACTGAGACTATGTCAACTCGCCTTTTATACAATCCAGATCCTACGATTGGATGCATGTCATTTCGTTTGAACAATTTGGAAGTAAAGGAATTGTGAGTTTGTTTCGGTTATTTTTTAATTTGGATTATTCTGTTATTCCAAATTGTTCAAACGAAATGACATGCATCCAATCGTAGGATCTGGATCGTATAAAAGGCGAGTTGACATAGTCTGAGTATCATTCTATGGCCATCGTTGCTGATATACACATGGTCTTAAGACAAGGTGTACTGATGCACCTCATCTTCCATATCTAACAAGCGTGTAATATCTGCAGTTCGATGTTTTTTCGTTTGACTACTGGAAAGCGGTGGGTTTGGTTTTTTAGCGGTTTTTCTAAGAGGCGGCACAACAGGCACTTTAACTTCGCTTCCGTTTTTCAACTCCATGGTTTCGCAGCCTCAATTTCATAATTTTAATTTTACACAAACGAAAATGAAGCTCACTGTTTGTGAGTGAAAGCTTGGAAAAAATAAAAAAACTGAACCACGTAATCCAATTAATCAATAATCAAAACGAAAATACAATTTTTCTTAACGAAAACACTCTGAGAAATGAATTAACGTCTTTCACAGCCGAAGTTCTGTTCTGGTGAGAACGTGAGAAACCTAGAAACCTAGCCGAAATTTCACTTTTTTCGGCGGCGACGAAATTTTGATTGTTATTATTTAACCTATCATAGGTCGCGTCAGTAGTCACACATCCTCACTCTCTTTAACTCTAAAAAATCTAATAAAAATCAAAAGAAAAACAATGGATCCTTTCTTTCGTCCGTCACTATTATTAATTAGCCTGTTGTTGTAAGTCTCGTCAGTAAGTCGTTCTGTCACACATCCCTATTTATAGAAAATTCTAAAAATTCATCAAAAATAGAACTATACAACAACAAGGGATCCTGTAATCGTCCTTAGAACGCGACAAAATCAAATTCAAAGAAAAATGAATTTCATTGAAACAAATTTAAATTAAAAAATACGATTAGTCAAGTCACGTCACGTTTAACCTAGAGTACCTAAAGACACCGTTTCGACCCGCTAGTTTCAAAAATCCTCAAAGTTCATCTTTGTATTTCCCGGGAAATATGAAGTGAATCCAGCATATTCGTGGTCATCCTCAGAAACGGCAATATGAGCAGATTGTTGAAACTTTATGCGTTCTACGGTTTGGTGGAAAACTTAAAATCAAATGAAAAAAGGAAAAATCAGAAAAAGAGAAAATTCACTTCGAATTTTTACCTTGACAAAAGACGTTAAAATTCGTAAACAATTTTTATTGTAACTACCAAAACAACTTAATTTACACTAATCTTAACACTGACCTTGTTCCTTGTATCCACGTTAGCACCATTAAATTATTTTCATTTTCACTCAAATTAAAATTTTAAAATTCAAATTTTTTGCTGAGAAACACAGCACAAAACTTTCACTTTCCATAAAATAACTTGACATTAAAATTTGACACTAAAATTTTGAAACCGATGACTACTGACTGCTTGCACTCTCTAACCTTGTTCTAAGCGAAGGATGGGTTTTACATTTCACTATATTTTCAAACCTTGTTCTAAGGAAGGATAGTGAAGGATAGGTTACGCTACATTACACTGCTACATGCGAAGTAAGTGACGCCGATCATGTTACATTTAACTTTAAATAGAATTTGTGTCGCGAAAAAAACGCGTTACATTAGCGACCGTGTGATTTTCCTAGTGTCAGTCAAAAAATATATTTTTTAGTTTTCGTTTTTTTTTTTTGGACCCGTACGAAGTACATAAGTACATATGTCCCGTGGTTAAAGTTTGAAGATGAGCAAACTCGATCGGGTAGTTTCGGAAATATGGTCGAAAAGGTGTCCAAAAACATGGTTTTTTGGGGGTAGGTGAGACTTTTTCTCGGATATCTCTAGAATTAAGGCAGTTAGAAAGCTACTTTCTGGGACAAAGCTGTAGGGAACTAAATTTTAGCGAACACGTGTTTCAGGGCTTTCCCCAGAAACGTCCCGATCTTGAGATCTAGCCACTTCTAGAGTGGGGAGGGATGAGTCATATCTCAAGAACTATGACAGATGGAAAGCTGCTACCAATGGAAAAGTTGTGGAGAATTAAATTTTAGCGAACACGAGTTTCAGTGTTTTCCCCAGAAACGTCCCAATCCCGAGATTTAGCCATTTCTATATCAAGAACTATGACAGATAGAAAGTTGCTCCGAAAGGCAAAGTTGTAGAGAAATAAATTTGAGCAAACATGTGTTACAGGGTTTTCCCCAGAAACCTCCCAATCCCCGAGATTTAGCCATTTCTAGAATTGATAGGGATGAGTCACATCTCAAGAACTGTGACAGATGGAAAGTTGTTTCTAATGGCAAAGTTGTTGAGAATTAAATTTTAGCGAACAAGTGTTTCAGGGTTTTCCCCAGAAACGTCCAAATCCTGAGATTTAGCCACTTCTAGAATTGGAAGGGATGATTCACATATCAAGAACTATGACAGATGGAAAGTTGCTTCCAAAGGCAAAGTTGTAGAGAATCAAATGTTATCGAACACGTGTTTCAGGGTTTTCCCGAAAAATGTCCCAATCCTGAGATTCAGCCACTTCTAGAACTCAAATGGATAAGAACATTAGACAACGCGTGATTGGTGTCAGAGTTCAGAAAATGTCCTTCGGGAGGGCTTTCGACATTACTTTGGGTAATTTCTGATAATTCTAAGAGAACTTGACTATGCATATTGATGCGCATTATATTTATGATAATAGTAAGAGTTTGGTACATCGAGGCTTTTCGCACGTGAAGGCTTTACGTACGGATCTTTGCATATGTTTTTACAAAAGGTTTAGTGTGAAAAAATTGAGTGAAAAGTGGAAGAAGTGAGTTAAAATTAAGTGGACGTGTATACGAGGTCAGATATTATTTTTGTTATTAATTTCTTAGATAATTAAATGAAAAGGTTTTTTAATTTTCTGAAATTGTTTGTGTTTGTAATTTTTGTGCACTCATTTACCCAAAACCTTTGAATGAAAGGTTTCCCTCCTTACCGTAGAACGCATACGGTTTGAACAAACTACGCTTATTGACGTCCCTGAGGATTTTTTTAATTTTTTATTTTCATTGAGTTTGATTTGGTCGCGATACTAAATACGATTGTGACGGACGAGAGAAAGGATCCATTGTTTTTCTTTTGATTTTTATTAGATTTTTTATAGTTAAAGTGAGTGAGGATGTGTGACAGAAAGACTACTGACGCGACCTATGACAGGTTAAATAATAACAAGCTTGTCTTAAGACCGTGTGTATATCAGCAACGATGGCCTGGCCATAGAATGATACTCAGACTATGTCAACTCGCCTTTTATACATTCCAGATCCTACGATTGGATGCATGCCATTTCGTTTAAACAATTTGGAAGTAAAAGAATTGTGAGTTTGTTTCGGTTATTTTTTAATTTGGATTATTCTGCTATGAGTGCAAGGAATTTGTGATTTTTGAACAGGACCGTATCTAGAGCACATTTCCAGGGGGGCACCCGCCCCCAAAGAAATAGAAAAAATTGTTTACTGATTTTATAATAACAAATGTGTTTCTTTTCGTAAAATGCGTTACAAGAGTACATTATTTAGTATAACTGAATCCTCCTTTTAGGATTATCATTAAATTTTTTTAATACCACGTCGACTAATATATTGTGTAGTCCTTTAGACTCGAAAGCTAAAAACGAAAGGTGCCGTAACATCCCGTCTTCATGCTTAGTCTACTCGGAAGACCGATTAAACAATTAAACACTTTTGCGATTTTATTTTGAGAAGAGGTACCAAATTGATGAAAAAATTTAGCTTTTATCAATTATACTTTACGAAAGCGTAGGCGATGTGTTGATATTATGTGATTACTGCTTTGCAAATTACACAAAGTTTTTTAATTGAGTTTTCTTGTCAGTCAAAATACTTGCGACAATCGTATAAACCAAAGTCCTCAGGGGGGGGGGGACAAGTTCCAGGGGGGGAGGGGTGGCGCCCCCCAATGCCCCCCATAGATACGGCCCTGTTTTTGAATAAAATATTCAGTATTTTCTCGAAAATTTCTGAATTGAATCGAGCTTCCGTCAAAAAATATTTCGCGAAAATTCAAGAAGATTTCATGAAAATTTTCTAAAAGGCAAGCAATTGTTCTGAGTCGATATCCAACACATATAGATATTTTCATTTGAATGAACGAATATTTTCAACCAAAATGTTCTGAAACATAATCAAATATCTATCCACTCGGCTCCAACCTGAACGTCTTTAGATTTTTCATAAAGAATTAGTTTTAGTTTGTGTATATTTGGATATTGGCTGACGCTATTCGCACACGTGTGAGAATAGTGAACCGAGGTATCGCCGTTGATGCATATGTGATTCATATGAAATAGGTAGTGGAAAGTAACAATAGAGTGTACTCGAATTCCAATCACTGATGACAATCACCTATGATCGAATCATCGGTGAATCATCGATGATTCATAGGTGAATAACCGATGATTCATCGGTGAATAACCGATGATTCATCGGTGAACAACCGATGATTCATCGGTCAATCATCGGTGATTCATCGATGAATCATCGATGATTCATCGGTGAATCATCGGTGATTCATCGGTGAATCATCGGTTATTCATCTGCGAATCATCGATGATTAGTTAATAAATCATCTGCGACTCATTGATGAATCATTGGTGATTCATTAAAGAATCATTAGTGAATCATAGATGATTCATAGCCGAATCATTGATGATTCATCGGTGAATCATCTGTGAATCATTGGTGAATCATTTGTGATTCATCGTTGATTTATTGGTGAATCATAATTGATTCATTTTTGAATCATTTGTGAATCATATGTGATTCATTGGCGAATTATCTGTGATTCATCGGTGAATCATCTGTAATTCATTGATGAATCATCTGCGATTCTATGATGAATCATCTGTGATTCATTGATGAATCATCTGTGATTCATTGATGAATCATCTGTGATTCATTGGTGAATCATCTGTGATTCTCTGGTGAATCACCGGTGATTTCAAGGTGAATAATCGGCGATTCCCTGTTGAATCATCGGTGATTCCCTATTGAATCATCGGTGATTCCCTGTTGAATCATCGGTGATTCCCTGTTGAATCATCGGTGATTCCCTGTTGAATCATCGTTGATTTCCTGTTGAATCATAGGTGAAACACTTGTGAATCATCGGCGATTCACTGGTGAATCATCGGTGATTCACTGGTGAACATGCGCAGACGGACGGACAGGAAGGGTAAAAACATAAAGTAGCTATTACAACTTGATAACGGAAATCACTTCACACACATGTGCGAATAGTCACTTTGTTAAGTTTTTGCCACATTTCGATTCGCATATCCTTTTACAAATAAAAAAAATTCTATTTTCAGTTTGCAAATTCGAAGCGCTCAAACAAGTTTTGGACTGAAACGAAAAATCTAAAATCAATCAACAAAATCGAATTATAAAATCGTGTTCCGGCATTTTTCATTAACATGAATACCGCTACGAAACCTGGACGAAGTGGTGAACCTGGGCAGCATAGTAGATGTGGTGACCATTGCAAATGTTGGTACGAAGGTGGATGTTGTCACAGATGTAATCAGTATGGTAAACGTGGCCAGAACGTCAAGCCTGGACAACACAGTGGATGTGGTGACCATTGCAACTGTTGGTACGCCGTTGGATGTTGTCACCGATGTGGGCAACATGGTAAAGCTTTACCGGATGGTGTATTTATGAACCATTGTGCATGTTGGTACCTTGGTGGATGTTGTCACCAATGTGGGCAGCGTGGTGAATCAGATTTTCAACAACAAATAAACAACTTAAAATTGAAAAATGAAATACTTTCCGCAAAAGTAAAAGCACTGAAGGAAAGAAATGCATGCCCAATAATTGATCAAGAAGCAGTGCTCATAAAGTTAGCAAAGGAAGTTAAGGCACTTCCCATTGACGGTATAAATTTTGGATTCTTTGGCTTAACATCGACAGGCAAAAGTTCAATCATCAATAGTTTGCTCGGAGAAAAAGTTGCAGCTATTGGTGCCGCAGAAACAACGATGGAAGTTCAACCGTTTCAATTTGGAAACTATACTCTGTATGATATTCCAGGTCGAAACGGCGAAACGACTTATTTTAGTGAAAAATATATTTCACTTTTGAAAGGATTAACACATCGGCTCGTTATAATTACAGATACGGTACATGAAATGATACAACTATTTCGTCTACTCGATGGGATCAATTTAACGTATGACATCATAATCAATAAATTCGACGGTGTAGATCTGGAAGGGCGAAACAGTTTTAAAGAGAAAATTAGAGTGGAAATACAACAGTTTAGCCTGAAGAGTGTGAAACATGTTTGGTTTTTAAGCGCGAAAAATCCTGATCAATTCCCAGATTGGCTTCGAATGGTAGATTTTATAACGTCAGCCAACTGATTGTTGTTTTTCTCTTTTTAAATTATTCGAAATAAACTCAATTACAATTGATTCAAATGTGAGTGTTTTCCATTTCTTTGTGCCTCTCATCATTTAAAGAACCCGTCAGTTTACAGAATCAACAATGTATCGCTCATATGTGACGGGATACGAAATGCATAATATAAAAAACGTGATCAGACCGTAAGTTATTACGGTTTGAAGTCGTGGTGCTTTACACTCCACTGTACACGTTCCAACACTCAACAAAAAAGATTTTGCGATGTACTACATTATTCTACGGTTAATACGTAAAATGTACGTCAGAAATGTTTAATGTACATTTTAAACGTAGAATGTACAGTACATTTGACCGAACCATTGATCTTCTCACCGATTTTAAATTTTATCCGTAGTCGATATACATTAGAGACATGGAACTTTTTTCGGGTGAAAGACAGAAACTTGTTGGGGAAGCCCAAGAGCTTTAAAGAGTGTAGTACCATAAAGGTAAGTATGTAACGGCATTAGCATAATAACACAATCAAGGGACCGAAACCATCGCATCAAAATCTGCTTTTCCGACACGATTTGCATACACTAGGACTAGACTATCCCTGGCACTTGGTACTTAATCTTGCACAAATCTAGGCTGTATCCGATACTTCACCGCTTTCATCCGAAAGTTCCAACAGTAAGGTGCTGAAACTCATGAGGAAATTTGTACTACACTCTCTGTGGCCTACCGATAGGCCTGTACTCTATTCTATTCTATCCACAGATTCTTATGTCCTACTCTTTATGCTTCCTGCCACAGAACAAAATTAAACAAATTTAAAAAAAATTGGCAAAAAAGATTTCGTAAAGTTTAAAAAAAAAAAACCCAAAAAGTAAAAAAACAAATGCAAGGGACCCGTACGTACCAGAATAGATGTGGCAAACGGAGTTGATGTTACGAAAAGACTCGAACGTATTTAAGTAAATATTGCCTTAACTCTTAAGTGTATGAAATTACGTCCACATTAAATTGTGTTGGAAATATTTAAAAACCCATCCGAAGAAACGATGTAAAAAAGCCTTCCGAAAGTACAAAATTGACCCCCAAATAGACAAAAATGTTCATTTCAATTGTTGCTATAACATAGCAAAAAACCATTTTTTGCCAAGGGCCAACCTAGGGTCCTCAGGAGAGAGGTCTTGGACAAATACATCAACAAAAATATTTCCCTCTATTTTCTCTGCAACATAGTGAAAAACCATTTTTTGTCTACGGCAGACTTTAGGACCGACCTAGGGCCATAAGGATATGCCTCGGACACATACTTCTATAAATAAAAATGTTTCCCTCAACTTGCTCTGCAACATAGCAAAAAACATTTTTTTTGGTTAGGGCCGACGTTAGGACAAACCTGAGGCCTACTTCAACCCTAAGCACAGGCAAATTTGTTTTTTAATATAATAATTTGATACTCGATTACCTCTCAAATAGAAAAAGAATCAACAAAATCAGTTAGGATTTATCCAATTTATGTAAGCAAACAAGTTGGGCCCTAGTAGAAACTCAGTTTTAGGGTTCTGACTAAGTCCAAAAAAAACTAAACTAAAAATTTTTTTTCCATAAATCGGGAGACAGTTCCTAGACCTTTCGACCAAAAAAAGTTTGAAAATCGGAAAAGATTTATTCGAGTGATGTACAAAAAACACGTATGGCCCTAGCATAGACTCGTTCTTAGTGCCTTGCTAAGTCCAAGGACTCAAATCCAAAAACGTTTCTTCCATAAATTGTCCACCAGAGCTGTTTCCTTTTCTGTATCAATGTCATTCGTCTGACTTGTTTTTATTTTTCGGCGATAATATCATCATGAGTCGAGTAGGCGACCCTTGTTGCCCCATGGCATTTAGTTTGGCATTCATCCCATCATTGAAGCATTATTGTCTAAATTAAACGTCAGATATGTGGATGACGGAACTTTGGCTGGTGATGTGGAAATTGTGTTGAACGATTTCAGATTCATAGTAGATTGTTGTCGCAACTTTGGTCCTTCGAAATGCGAGCTTTACTTTTTGTCACTGGACAAAAAAAAACCGGGCAAAAAACCCCTGCACAAAAAAAACCGGACAAAAAAACCCCCGGACAAAATGACTCGGACAAAATAACTCGGACAAAATAACCCCCGAACAAAATTACCACCGGATAACTCGCAAGGCGCTGCGCCGCAGGCCTGAACTTTTTGGGAAAAAAGCGGGGTCGAGGGGCGGCAGCCCCCGCGAAGGGGGTTCAAGGGGGTATCCCCCCCTCCTTGCGGGATCTAAGGGGCGGAGTCCCTAGCGGGGTTCGGGACAGAGCCCTATGCTTGTAAGGCCGCCTGTAGGGCATATTGTAGCTCGACGCAGGCGCGGGGGTTTAGGGTGCAGAGCCCCCTACATCATAAAAACAACATATGCAAACCATGCTTTGTGCGAAATTTGTCCGGATTCTTTTTTAACATTTCATTACTTCCTGAAACCGGACAAAATAACCCCTGGGGGGTCCGGGGTTATTTTGACCGGTCTATTTCGTCCGGGTTTTTTTTTGTCCGGGTGTTTTTTGACCTAGAGCCATTTCACTATCAGTTTCTGCCAGAGTGTTAGGCGTAGACCTAGACATGAAATTAAATTTCAACACCCACCTAACAAATTGTTGCCGAAAAGCCATATCGACGCTAATGATGTGCCGCAGGTCATTTGGCAAAAACTGGGGTCTAAGCCCTAAGGGTCTTACTCGGATATATACAGCAATAGTCCGCAAATTTCTAACGCCGCAGTTATCTGGTGGCCTAGCTGCCACATAGGCTCTGTTCAAAAACAATTAGCCAAAATCCAAAGACTAGCTCTAATAAGCATAACAGGTATAATGAAAACGACACCGACATCTGCTATAGAAGCGCTGCACTACACATATATACCGAAACGATTGCCAGAGCCACTTGCGCGAGACTACAACGTTCCAACCTTTTGGCTAAAACAAACTACGGTCATACTAGACTGTGGAACACAATGTTCCATTGGAATGCCCTGCGATTTCATAACCCCCACGTATCGTTTCGATAATAAATTTAACGTATCTTTTCCCACTAGGGAAGACTGGTATAACAATTCAGTCAAACCGGCTCGCGCCGATCACACGTGGTTTTCTGATGGATCAAAAATCAATAAAGCAGCTGGTGCTGGCATTTACATTCCAAACACTGGAATTTCCATGTCCTTCAACTTAGGCTCGTATATTCTTCTAGCCGAGGTCTTTAGCGTCGCACAATGCTGTAAATTGATGCTAAATGATAACATAACAAATTCCAACATTTTCATCTGTTCAGACAGTCAAAGTGCACTAAACAGCATTAAATGATACAAGATTTTTGACTCGTCATTAGTCCTTGATTGCAGAGAGAAAGCACAATTATTGGCCCAAAACAACTCGCTTACTGTAACCTGGGTCCCAGGCAACAGCAACACAGAGAGCAATGAAATCGCGGATGACTTAGCTAAATCGGGAGCTCCATCGATCGTCAAGAGCTGCATTAAAAAATGGAAACACGATACGTTCAAGAATCACTATTACCCATGCAAGACAGTCCAAAAACTGCATAAGTATCAATGAGCGTCACTCTAGATTCTTTCTTTCACTTAGCAGAAGGAACCTCAGAAGAATGACAGGAATCCTCACTGGACACTGCCTTAACAAAAATCTCCACCCCATCGGAGTCGTCCCCAGCCCTCTCTGTGCCAAATGCGGTGAAATAGAATCAGCAGAACACTTCCTCTGCAAATGCCCGGCATATATATCCGCCAGAGCCAAAACCATCGGAGCATTTATATTACCACACAACATTATATGGAGTATTATGCCGAAGTTCATTTTAGAATACCTTAATCGCACTAATAGAATTTAGGTAATCAATGTGGGCCCACTGGAGGCTTAGGTGCGGGACTTCGGTTCACCCATTCCAATCTAATCTATCGTGTTGACGAGAATTTTTTTTATCGATATTTGTCTTATACAGACCCCTACTGATCTACTGATTACAAGCGTAGTGGTAAACCCAATAGACGCCTTTTTGAGGGTCTGAAAGGAAAATCTCACATCTTTACGATTTCGTTGATGGCAATTATTTGAATTTCAACGGTTAAGTTTTTCGAATATTCGTTTGAGGTTATTCGGGACTGAAACCACATGACTTCAATAAGAACTGTCATTTCTTCCAACGGGGCGGGTAGTGAATGTCACAATCAGTTTAGTTAAAGTGTTAAAAATATAAGTATTGCCGGAGTGTTGCATCGTTTTATATGTGACATTCAGCGAAATGTTGCAATTAAAACAAGTTATTAACAAGGTACTTTAAAGCCGGATTTTGTTTTTCACTGATGGTGATTAGACTGTCATCTCTTTCGTAGCCGAATTTCTTCAAAGTGCAACAGTGTTTTCCTGTTGTAATTCAGAAGAGGCATGAAAGTAATCCAAAATTAGAAACGGAAAAGGGCCCAAAACACCCGGTAAATCATTGCTTGTTGATGGGCTACGCAGGCTTCAAATATTATGGAATGGAGTATCAGAAAACAGTTGAGACGGTGGAGCAAAAATTGTTCAATGCAATGTTAGAGAATAAATGGATCACAAAAAGTGATTATTATAAAACACGGAGAATAAGATACGAACATGCGTCTCGTACGGATAGTGGGGTGTCCGCAGCACGTCAATGTTGTTCACTTTTTTTGCGTAAGTTTATTTGTTACCATGAATATCAGAATATTTGATTGACTTATGTTTTAGCTGTCGGTGTGAATGTGCAAGAATTAAACAGCAAACTTCCGGACGATATACGAGTGTTTGGCCTCAAACAAGTCGTCTCCGGGTTCCATGCTCGATACTACTGTAGATCTAGAACTTACACATACACATTGCCCTCTATAGCATTTAGCCACTACAATGACCAAGCGTCGCAGCGAGAATATCGATTATCTTCAGACAAATTGAAATTGGTCAATGAACTTCTCCAGCTCTACAAGGGATTACTGAACTTCCACAATTTCACGATAAAGAAATTGTATTCTGACAAGTTAAGCCGGCGTAAAATGTTGCATCTGGAATGCACCCCACCATTCCTTGTTGACGATGTCGAATTCTGTGTGATTCGCATCCAAGGAAGTAGCTTCATGATGCATCAGATAAGGAAAATGATAGGATTCTTTTTGGCGGTTGTACGTGGGGTGATCGATAAGAGTCTTTTCGATTTGGTCTTCACTGATAGAATAATCAATTGCCCGACAGCACCCGGATTAGGACTGGTGCTGGAAAGTTTAAGTTATGAAGATTACAACAAACACTACAGTGGAATTTACGAAGCATTAACATGGGAGGAATATGATGAGGACGTTAAACAATTCCATGAAAAATTCATCCAACAGTCTATTGTACAAACTGAAATTCGGGATGAGATAACGCTACAGTGGGTGGAGCAGCTGCTCAATTATCCATACATTCCAGTTGACGGCGATATTACTTCCAATATCCACAAGGCATACATTTAAATGGAATTGTAAAATGGTATTCTGGCTGTAAGTATAATTTACTTGCACCGGGTTCAATAAACATGACACAACCGAGTTTGTCAACCCGTCGGAATACACGTTTCTCAAGATTCAAGACTTGGCGGCTATGGAGACATTCATTCGATCTAGTTATGTGACTTGACGTGATCAGTTGATGGTCGGAAACCTCAAAAGGATTTATTGAAATTATTTTGTCCTAGAAACGTTTTTGAACGATTAAAGATTTTAATTTAAATTGAATAGTAGAATTGAGACAGAAGTACTAGGTTTCCGGAAAATTGACAGAAACGACGGTTGTGAGTTTTCAGTACCTGTAAATTACTCACAGATCAGACTGCTGGTGAATCCATCGTGTGACCAATATGTCGAAGACGTTTCTTGACATCACTCGCATAATCCAGAGACTTGTAATCATCAACGAAATGTTCTGCCTTCCAATTAAACTGAAAGGTTAAAACACAAAGTTTCGGCCCTGAAGAAGATGGGAAACTAAGGTTGACCTTGCTAGCTCGTTCAATCTCTTTCCTGATAGTCTAATATAATATGCACAATAACAATCCGATTTTCTGTTTGCGCTTTCTCAAAGAGTTCAGTTCCAGTGATGATGTGAATTTGTATGAGAGCTATTATTGTTGCCTGTTTGGTTTGTATACCTGAAAACTCTTTTAAGTTAAAAGGTGAGATTCGAGGTTGTTCCACGTCTTTGTCGAGAATTTTTGTAAAAACAAAAACGATTCGTAATTTCAATTCTTTGATTTGGAAGCGCCAAATTTGAGATTTGCTTTATGTATCGGATCAGGAGAGGTCTACTAGTTGAATGTGTGTTGAAAAGTACAGGAAAAAGTAATGTTATGCATTAGAGATGTGTGGGTCGACCTTTTTTTCCAAATGGGACCCGGACCGAGCCCGAACCAAAATAAAAATTGAAACCCCAGCCAAACCCGATCCGAAATAAAAAAATCTATTCCGATCCTAGTCGAATTCGAAACAATGACCCGAAGTCCTGACCCGAACCCGAAACACTGACCTGAACCCGAATCCCTGACCCGAACCCGAATCCCTGACCGCCCTGACCTGACTTCGTAAGACCGCCATCATACTGGATGCGTGGCCGATCATATCAGAAGTGGTGTGCCGAATAGTCAATCAGTCGTTAAAGGAATCAATGCCTGAGGATTAGAAAGTTACGACTGTAGTTCCAGTTCCCAAATTAAATAGACCGAAAACCCGCGAACATTACCGATCAGTGAACATGCTACCAACACTTGAGAAGCTCATCGAAACAGTAGTCAAAAGTCAGATGATGACATACTTACAAAATTCCAATCTGGATATAGAGAACGTCACTCATGTCCGCATTGAACCTAGTACTGGCGAAGCGGAAAGACGTGAGGGTGACATCATAATAGCGGTATTCTTAGATCTGAAACGGGCCTTTGAGACAGTGGATAGAGGACGTTTAATCGAGAAATTGAAGACATTAGGATTTTTGCAGAAAGTGTTAAGATGGTTTGAGGGCTACCTAAGAAATCGAAGCCAGAGAACGAAAGTAAATGGTCATTTATCGGAAAAGGTACAAAACGACCTGGGAGTCCCTCAAGGCTCGGTACTTGGAGCGCTCTTGTTTATTTTGTACATAAATGACATGCCGTCTGTACTTCGAACGGCTTTCGTTAACCTTTTCGCAGACGACACCTTGATATACGTGCACAGCAAAAACATCGACGTACTAAGGGACAGGATAAACGATGAATTGGAGCGAACAAATCAGTGGCTAAGACTAAACAAGCTAAAGCTCAACGTTAAGAAGACAAAAGCGATGATATTTAGAAGTGAATCTACGATTTCTCCAGTGAATTCGATATTGATGGACGATGAAGCAATTGAAATGGTAGACCAATACAAGTACCTGGGAGAGACAATAGACCACAAACTAATATTCAAAGAAAACTTTGATTTTGTTTGCAACAAAGTGGCGAAAAAAGTCGGAGTGCTAGCGAGGTTAGCGAGAGATTTAACGATTGGAGCCAAAATCAGTATTTACAAGGCTACAATTGTACCACACTTCGATTACTGTGTGTTATTGCTAGTTTTGATGGACGAAAGTTCGTTTGATAGACTACAAAAGTTGCAGTATCGCGCCATGCGAGCAGTTTTGAAATGCAAAAAGCTAACGCCGATCAAATTCATATCTAGAATTATGAGGTAGAAAGTTTCAAAGGGTTTTTTGGAAAAATGACGCAGTAACTTCTAGAATTAAGGGGTTTCCACAGCACTCTTCAACTTCCAACAGGTTCTGTGATATTTTTCTGTTATTCTCGACATGAGTGAGGTCATGCAATAGGGCTTCAAAAGTTTTTGGGGTTATTGTGGGTTTCTCTAGCACTCTCCAACTTGCATCAGGTTTTTTGTTATTTTTCAGTTGCTCTCGACAAGAGTGAGGTCATCCAATAAGGCTTCCTAGAGTTTTGTGATGAAACTGGCTTTCTATAGCAATTTTCAGCTTCAAAATTTTTTTGCAGATTTTGTATATTTGTAGAGAGATAAACTTACAAAAGTACTGATGAATTAAACCGAAATTACGTTGTGTTTTTAAAAAATTGCGTCACTAATGCTAGACTCACCAGTGTAAAAGAATAGAAAAATTATTTCGTTGCAGGGTCTGGCATTTGTGACGCAATTTATAAAAAAAACACATTAAACTTCGGTTTAATTTGCGTATCACTCACCAATGCGTCACTCTTTTCTGATTTCAGAACTTTTGTAAGCAGGCGCAAATACTTGCGTCACAACTCCTCCTTAAGTTCTATGGGTCATCCCTCCCGATTCTAGAAGTGGCCTTATCCTAAGGATTGGGCCATATTTCGCCAAAACTCTGAGACACATGTTCGCTATAATTTAATTCTCTACAGCTTCGCCTTTGGAACCAACTTTCCAACTCTCATAGTTCTAGAAAAATGGGTCATCCTTGGTCATGTTCCAGGATTGGGTCATATTTCTGTGAGAGGTTTTTTTGTGCGGATCTTTCGTAGATATAAGCAAAAACGTTTCACTGACTTTCAGAAAACCAATTTTTCGACCGTTCCTGCGAAAGTTGTGGAGCGATTTTGCCCATTTTCAGGGGAAGTTTCAAAATCGTTCAAGATTTACTCGAATTGACGACTCACGGATTCAGATTCGGCATTTAAGGTCCATGATCGATTCCCCCTCCGAGAGCGACTGGTCTCGATTCGACATCGTCAAGAATCTTGTTACCTTCTCAGCAAGCATACCACACATTCGACGATTAGAAACTTTGATTTGGTTCACATTTCAAAAAAAATGTCCAGTGAGTAAGAGTTATTGTCTTGAACTAATTTTTTTGGGTCTAGTGTGGTTATTTGAAGTCATTAAACCCAACTTGACCCGAAAAAAAGAAAACGGAAACCCGACCCGACCCGATTGAACTGATTATATCGTTCACAGCCTGCAGACAGCAAACTGAAAATATTCACATTCTTTTGGTTTTATGCGATGATTGTGTTCGAAGTAATCAAACGAATTTTTTTTCGACGCGAAATTCGAAGTTTTGTACAAATAGTTGCGTTCCCTGGATTAATTGCGGATAAAATAAAACTAAACAACGTTTAAAGGCTGCCATTCTCATAAAACTGAAAGATTTTAGTTTGTGTAAATACTTTTAGTTTACTGTCTGTACTTGTCTCTGAGCACCCGAAGAACTTGTGTATGTGTTGACAGACTGTTAAATTTTCTTTTTGTCGAAGGTGCATCACGTTTAGAGTGTGGAATGGAAGAAATTCCTTTTTTAGCCCTTAAGAGTGCACACTGCTTTCAAAAGAGCCATCTGTCGGAATCTTTTCAACTAATGAAAATTTGTATGGAAAAAGTCGAAATTTTCTGTAACGTTTTTCTCTCTTAAAGCCTTAAATGAAAGCGAATTCTTATGTCGTCATTACACACTCAACCTATTCCCAAACAAAATTGCGGAGAAAACATTTACATTTTCTAGAAATGTGAATTCCAATATTTCACTGCAAAGGTCAGTCCTTCAGCTTTTCCACTTAATAAACACTTGAACACTTAAACGCATAATTTTTTCGACCAATGTGTTTGCTCACTTAATCTTTAATTGAATAATTAATTTAAATGACAGAAAACATTTCCTAAAAGTCAGAAATTGATACAAAAAATTTTAAGTCGATGATTGCAAATAAAAATGGCCGCCTTCTTTGTTGGCTTTGGACGTTTACAACTATTTGTAACAAATGTATCAACTCAAAAAGTTTTTATCCATTCCTGACTCGTAGAAAATGTTTTCTGTCATTTAAATTGATTATTCAGTTAAAGACTAAGTGAGCAAACACATTGGTCGAAAAAATTGTACGTTTTGAAGTGTTTATTAAGTGGAAAAGGTGAAAGACTGACTTTTGCAGTGAAATATTGGAATTCACATTTCTAGCAAATATAAATGTTATCTCCAAAAGTGTTTCCGCAATTTTGTTTGCGAATAGGTTAAGTATGTAATGACGACATGTATTTTAGACTTTTAGAGAAAAACGTTACAGAAAATTGCGACTTTTTCCATACAAATTTTTATTAGTTGAAAAGATTCCGACAGATGGCTCTTTTGTGAGCAGTGTGCACTCTTAAAGTACCGCGTTATGAAAATCACTATGCTTTGACATAAGCCAATGTCGCAGAAGACGAAGGGCGTAGATAACATCGAATATTTGTTAGATGCTCAAATCTATTGACGCACTCGGTGCGACTTCAGCTTCTGTCAAAGTATAGCGAATTTCATGCTGAAACGTTTACTCGTTGTGAATATTTTATTTGCATCTCATCATGAAATTTGCTATATACTGCAACAAGCCGATGACGCAACAAACCTGTCAATTTAGTGGATGACCAGAAAGAAAACGGTGCTCTTCATAGCTCATTAATAAATTATTTATTATTGAAAAGCTTTTTCTTGTGCTTATAATAAATGTAATCAATTTCCTATTATTCAAGGTATTTGTTTTTTTTCAGTTTTATTATTAGCATTTGACCTAATAACTTTTTTGTTTTTCTCTTTCCACTTACTTTAAGATTTCCAAATTTTTAGTTGCTAGTTTTCGAATGACCATCCACAATCCAAATATATGTACATCACAGCTTATAAATAATAAAACGAAAATTAAAACTCTGTATCGGACGATCGTAAAATTAGAAATTAGATTTTGTATAACGACCAAGTGATTGAACGACAATTTCCATCAATTTGAGAACGTACTGCAGGCTCATGTCTACCAGAGCCATTAGAACGCCAATAGGCAGCGCGATATTCACTATAAAGACTTTAGGAAATTTTTCCCCTACAGTCAGCACTGTTACTATTATTTGGATGGTGGAAGTGTTGAAATCTGCAGAATAGCAAACACTCACCAATTAATTTGAAATCGATTGATTGAATTCAATAAAGTAATTCACAAAATGAAATTTTTAAATTTACACCACACGATAGTTTCATTAACAAGAGGAAGTTCTGGTGCCAATGCATGATCTACACCAAACTTATCGACAGCAACACAAAATTCAACTTTCAACGATTCATTGCAGCTGCACTTGCAGCTGCTTCCAATTTCTTTTTTCTGTGATCGTAATTTACCAGTCTCTGACCCACCAAATACTTATCGTTTTTGATAGCCACATATAATTTCTTAAATTGTCTAATTTGAAAGATGACAACTGCGATGACAACGGCAATCACCAAAAAGAACGGATAGATCCGGCGCACGATCAACAGTCGGGTCATTTTGTTTTTAAAGAATATTGGCATAATTGAGTGGGCTATTACATATGGAATAGCTAGTGACAATCCAAAGCATGTTATTACTGGTGTGGCCAAATCTCGTATGATGAATTTTAAATCGATATCACGTATGCCATCACGATATGCACGATCAATAGCTCGTTTCATTGCCCAATCAGGTCCCATTAATGTTAGTGCGCAAGCAATTTTTGTATACAATACGCCAAGCGCCCAGTCTTGCCATAAAAACAGTATTGGCGTTTGCTCTAACGGTACCCTGAAAATGTTGAGAAAAAAGTATTAATTTACGTTTCGCAATTAGAATTGGATGCTGAAATCCACTAGTGGATTTTGTGGGAAATTCATTTCGATGATTTAAAAACGAATATTTGGGTTGACTTCATGCATTCGTTCGAAGACCATAAAAGTTCTAACAGCTTTCATTGATGAAGTTATGAAATGCTGTCGGAATTAAACGTCGGTTTTCATCCTGACATTTCAACTTCTTGCGGTAGTCACGTTTCTATAAGGCCTTTCTCAAATGTCAATTGCATAGAATGTGCTGCCATCTATTTTCGTTAAGAACTGCCTTATATAAATTTTTCCCTTAACACTGCAAACGGACTAAAACGTTTTACTGTATTTTCAAGTTCCACATATTTGGATCCACTATATCCACACCTACGTTTGGTTGAACACATTTTGGTAGCTTGGTAGCTTAGTTTTGGAATACAAAAGCAATGTACGTTTCCGGTCAACGATATATTGACATTGCGAATGTGACATCGGCATGTGTCTATGTAAAGCGAATTTCCTGATGAAATGCGTAAGGTCTTAGGGAATTTATATTCTATACACACGCATGTCATCATGAAAGAGGCTACACTCAGACATTCGCTCACACGCAATGACCATAAATCTTAATAAACCTCGAAATCATCGAAAATCCCAAGAAATTTCAGAGAAAAGATGGAAATCTTAACTTTTTTTTGAAAAGAGTGATCAATTGGAATCTCAGTAAATCTCCATGAATCTAAGGAAATCTTAATAAATCTCTGTATATTTTCAAGTAAGTCGTGTCTTAGACCCGCGACTTGCAACCCTCAATCCAAGACAAAAGAATAAATGTCGAAAAAGACCTACCGCAAGTAAATTTCATTACTGTGAAGTTAGCCCATGAGAGTAAAAACACATAAGAGAATATGCTCTTCGAAAGTGAACGCATCCATGATGTCTTTCCTCTCAATTACTCAATTAGAGACGTACACTTACGATATGGTTTTTGAATCCACAAAAACAGATTCGTAGATGGAGTTGTGTGTTTACTGCGGTCTCAAAAGGGGACGGTCCCGGGTTCGATCCCAAAAAGTTTAATTTTTTATGTATCCGATATAAAACTAATGGTCACACCTATCGCAGATGACCACCCCCAATGAGTCCAAGTGTGCCTTCCCAAGATATCGCCCCAGCTCAAGATATGGTTCAGTGAATAATTGCTCATGGGCCCAATCTTGGGAAGGAAACCTTAGACTCATTGGGGATGATCATCGGAGATACCATAAGCTTTCGATCGGCTATAGTCATTAATGGGTCCAAGTCTGCCTTCTGATTGCTCTCGAAGAAAAATTTCCTGAACAATTTTCAATATTTTATTGAATAATTGTTCTTGGGCTGGGGCCATATCTTGGGAGCGCAGCGTTGGACTCATTGGGGATGGTCATCGGCGATAGATGCGACCAATAGCTTTACATCGGCTACATAAAAAAATTAAAATTTTTGGGATTGAACACGGGACTGTCCGCTGTTGAGAACACAATAAACACACAACTCCATCTACGAATTTGTTTTTGTGTATTCAATAACCATGTTTTGAGTGTGTGTCTGTAATTGAGTAACTGAGAAGAGAGACATCATGCGTACACTTTCAAGAGCGTTTTTACTCTCATGGGCTAACTTCACAGTAATTAAAAATGATTTTCTCTTCTCTTACCTCAATGGTACGATCACAACTAATTCCAACAGCAATCCAAATAACAAAGGTACAACGCCCAACATTAGGACAAATATTATGGTTGCCATTGCATATGATGCGCCAATGTTTATCCAATGTTTCAATTTTTCAATAACAGCTGCTCTGCCTTGTGGAAACAAATTGACAGCAACCGAAATGCCTCTTGACAATACCCAACACAAATAAATACCGAGTGCGGCCGTGTACAATTCATGTGGCCGTGTAGGTGATTGTGATGATTCTTCGGTAGCCGTTGTGGCTGACTCCGTTGTGTGTGTTATTTGATGATTTATATGGCTTCCGACACTCCAAATAGACATGCCATGCCTACCGATCCACACTGGTATGGTCAACGTTATTAATGAGCCGAATACCAAACTTATGCACATCAAAACGATTAAACCAATCAATCGCAAAACAAACATTGTGGGACGTTCGTAAGGCTGAAAGCCAACAGGTACATCACGTTGAAGTAGTGCTTGATGGGCGGCACCTAAGCCTTGACCGTGTTCTGGTGCACGAGGTGGAACTTCATCTTCGTTCGGCCGGGGCTCATTGCCCAAAAGATAGCTTTTGATTCCAAGACACCAGGATACCACTGTACACCATAGGCGTATCAGTCCCTTAAGCCAAATGCGGGTGTGGGACTGTTCAAAGAATCCGGGCAGGATTATCTGTAAAAGGATTGTCAAAGTCATTTCCATACATTTTGCACAAATGACTGGTGTACGGTTACCTGCAACAACAAAAGTTGTAAACTGAGTTCATTGACTTCGGAATCACCTGACAAAGTGTATGGTAAGAACGTCGGCCAAAGCGTTTTTAAAATTTGTATCGGAAGCCAAAGCATCAACATAACAGCTGAGCCGAATATGATAGCGGAAGCGATGAGTCGTCGAGTGTGGCGTAGTATTGACAAGTGAATCATTTCCTGAAATTAGAAACAAATATCATCGTCAATTCGATGGTCCGAGGAGAAAGTAGAATTAATTCGATTTCCTATTGGCATCGTCGTGAATCAATGGAATGTCTCATTTTATTGAGAGGTCACGCTAGTGTCTTTGAAGCTGAGGCTTTCGGTACGATAAGAGGACTGATTGCGGTTGGAAACGGAGGAAAAGAAAGCTTTTGTGTAGTCGGCTACACTCCCAAACCGCGTGTGCAAATAATTTTTTCCTCCCAGTATCCAAATTGGATTTCCCCCTATCTGCTAAACTTGCACAATATTTACCAGAAAAATATTCCGATTTCTCAGTGGGAAAAAAAAGTTTTCTGGTGAGTGTCGTGTCGTTGCGATATCTCAGCCTGTTGCATTCCTATTAAAGCTCATAAAAGACGTCCACTTTGAGGGTAAGAGTCAGCACATTTCCAATTCTTCAGTCATTTCCCATCGTCAGGTGATTTCCCAAGTTCTACTCATTGCCAATTGTCCCTTATTTTCCCTTTCAAATCATTTTTCCCATCTTCAGCACAATTCCTAGTTCCAATTTATTTCCCAACGTCAGGTCATTCCCAGAATTCTTCTCATTTCTTATTTTCAAGTAATTTCCCATTGTCATTTCAAAACTTGATCATTTCAAAACTTGAAGTCATTTCCCAACGTGACGTCATTTCCCAACGTGACGTCATTTCCCAACGTGACGTCATTTCCCAACGTGACGTCATTTCACAACGTGACGTCATTTCCCAACGTGACGTCATTTCTCAACGTGACGTCATTTCCCAACGTGACGTCATTTCCCAACGTGACGTCATTTCCTAACATGACGTCATTTCCCAGCGTGACGTAATTTCCCAACATGACGTCATTTCCTAACATGACGTCATTTCCCAACATGACGTCACTTCCCAACGCGACGTCATTTCCCAACGTGACGTCATTTCCCAACGTGACGTCATTTCCCAACGTGACATCATTTCCCAAGGTGACGTCATTTCCCAACGTGACGTCATTTCCCAACGTGACGTCATTTACCAACGTGACACCATTTCCCATTTTTAAGTAATTTTGTGTCTCGAAGCCGAAGATGGTCATATAAAAAATGGTGCATTAATTTACATGCTGCGACCTGCAGGTTTAGTGAGAAATTCAAGGAAACCCTAAGCCAGAAGGACCTGAGGAATCTGACTACTCTATTTTAGGGACGACATGAATTATACTCTAGACTGAAAAAATGGGAAATATCATCCAGCAAGTTTTAAGCGGTAAATTTGTACAGGGAAAATGCAACTTGGATGGCTTCTAAAGCGTCCAATTTGTATAAGGAAAAGGCTACTTTGTATAAGGGCAATGCCATCCTGGATGATTTTCTATTTTTCCGGTTTTTTAGATCTGGGGATGGGAAATTCCCGTCACCAATTTAGGTAGCCAGGGATTCTGGTAGAGGCAGTGAGACGTCAGGTGATGTAGAAAGAATGTCCTGCGACATCTTAGAGGTGCGATCGAGAACCCGTTATCCGAATCACATAACTCTATGCAATAGAGCATTGGAGTAAAGAATACGGTCGAACCATTGAAACACAATGTAGGAGCGTATGCAAAACGTTTTACTGTGGCACAGCGACTAGTGAGGAATACGTCAAAATGCTGCTGGACATTAACTAGTGTCGTATCAAGAAAGTGAAAGGGTCGATCACCAAGCTCTGCGGACAGAATAATTAATCATCCGCGAAGATAGGACTCTGCGAAGAAATAATCACAATTGCTGTTGCGGCTTTTAAAAAGATATGGACCTTCATGTCGCTCGGCACAACTGCCTATCGTTTAGAAAATTTTCGCGAAATTTTCGTTAGTTTCTTGAAATTTTCACGAAATTTTTTTGCAACGAGTTTCGACTTTTTAACAAAGTTTTCGGCATTTTCTCTGCAGAAAAAATATTTTGCGAAAATTCTCGGCACCGATACTGATGATTCTAGGAAAAGAAAACAGACACTTTTATGTACCCAAGTAAGGACCTGCCAGTCTTGGCTGGCACTTACTAGGGACCAGGATGTTCATATGATGATGAGGAAAAGAGACAAAGGATCAATAAGTCTGTGTTTTGTAGTCTTGAAGGAAATCATCCTAAAATGAAAACCTGACAAATTTACCAATAGAATTGGTAGATAAAATTTTCGATGAAAGATGATTTTCACTTACTTGTATAGGACTGAAATCTGGATCGTTTAAGTTGCGTAGAAACCATAGAACACCTGGTCGTAACACTTCTCTTAACAGTACAATGAAGGATGCAAAATAGTAGACGTACACCATTCCGAACATCCTGCAATTTATCATTCACATTTGATCCGTCAACTATCACAGGAAGTTACACACAAACATACCAGTGAATAAATAAAGATGTGCCAGGAGCTGCTTTGAAACTCATTTTTCGATCCTTTAATGTTGCATCGAACACTGGTAATGAGCAAATGTCCAACCACCATCCGCACACCAAAGGTAACACACCAATTTCAACAACAGACAGCAACGAAACTTTCACTACAATGTAACACAAACCGAGTATTCGTCTTGGTTTTCGCAGTCTGAAAAACTTGGCAATCGCATGAAATTGCAATAGAGTGATGCCAATAATGCAATATCCAACGAGTGTGGTGACTAAGCCATGGAAATGCAACAGTGGCTTGCCCTGGCGAATTAGTCCAGTAAATGAAATGACAAAGTTACCAATGGAAAATGGGCAAAATGCAAAAATAAAAATGCAAATTGTGTTCAAGCTCACAACCCAGAAGACGTGTTCCAGGAACACCATTGAACCATCGAGACCAAGTAGTCGTTCCCACGTCAGCTCTTCGGCGGCTCGATCCCATTCCATTGGATTCCAATTAGCTTCTTCGCCGGGTGGCTCTGGCTCACCTTCTCGTTCATTGGCATCGACAGCCGGAGGTTCACCCGGATCGATGGGCCGATCAACCGGCGCTTCTACTTGCGGTTCTCTTTCGCCAATCCAGTCGGCGACATTTATTTCATTGTTATTATTGTTGTTGTTGATGTTATTGTTATTTTCCAGTTCTTCATCGTCATCGTCGATAACGTCCGGCTCAATTCGAGCTGCATTTAAATCGGGCTGTCCCTCAACAGCCGGTTCTTCCTCATCCAGCCAATCAGGACCACCACCGTGAACAATTTGTTCTCTTAACCAAACTAATCCAATGAAACCGAACAACGTGCACGTCACCACAAAACATCCTCGAAATACATCGGCAGCAATGTTTTCCATTGAAAACATTTCGAATGGCAATGACATCAAGGATTCCAATGATCCGGAGAACAGAAACCGATACGTTCTGTACGCTGTCAGTGGAACAATTCCCAACCATGCCAGCGCCACCAGCGTATAGTGAAGCCAATATTTGACAGCTGTTCCTACGGAATTCAATAATCCTCCAGCTACATCAGAAAGTGGTAATACTCTGGGCATATCAGGTGAATAGATTGGAGTGAAGGAAAATCGATGACCACATAATTCACAATATTCTTTACGCGAATATCTCATCCATTGAAGCAAACATTCTTGATGAATGAATTTGATACTTCCAGTACATATGCATGGGTGAAAGAGATCGGATTCTGAAAATAGAAGGTTTTGTTACTAGAATAGAAACGTTTTCTATTTGGTTCTATTTGTAATTTTATTTGTAAACCGCGCACAAACGTCCTACTGTCACTCATCTACTACTTCGAAAAGAGCTATCAAAAATTTTTGAGATGGGAGTGGCCGCAAAATATGTTGTAAATAATACGCGAATTGTTTCAAAGTTAAGCTCAATTCACCATGTTTTATTATTTAAATGTCGAATCGCTACAAATTGTGTGGCCGATTCATCGGTATCGCAACCTGGGTAACGAATTTCATCTCTTTGAACGCGTACAGCTTTGGTTCGATAAGTTTTATTTTTTTGTATTATTACTGGTGAAAGTTTTGACACTTCTTCCATATAAAATCTGTCAAAATCGTCACCAGTGAATCTTATCGAACTAAAGCTATACGCGCTCTTTCATTCTTCCAATGTGAACTATATTGACATGAGACAAAACACATTCGTTATCCAGGTGTCAAGATATCTACTTTGCAAACTTTGTGTTAACCATTGTTTTCCATACAAACTGGTATCCTTTTCTATAAAGTGAACGAAAATACATTTATCTATCTAGAACGATAATCTCGAACTTATCCTTCTAGGGCAAATTTACTTATCTCGATTATCTGTTCTCGATAGATAAAATAGCATATGCACCTCTTGGCAAAATTGATATTTTGACGTGTGACATTATGACCCACGCCTTCGACTAGGGCCACAATGCACCACACGTCAGGTTTCTATACCATACCATTTACATTATTTACAACGGTAGATTTTTACGTGAAATGATCACAGAATTCTCAATAGGTGGCGACTACCCTGTATCGGCAGTACGGAATCCATTTACCGGCCTTTTTTTGAAAAACGGTTTTCGGTAATACCGATTTTTTTCAAAAAAATAACCGGTAAAAATCGGTAAATTTTTTATATTGTTTCTTATATTGAAGTAAAAGACTTTGAGTGAAGGTATTTTGTTTAAGTCTTCGTTTCTCTTGTTTGGCTTAAAAATATGTGCGCAGGCAGTGATGATGATTTATCTGGAATATCGTCGCTCGTTTTACTTATAAATTTGGGACAAAGACATGAAAAACATGCAAAAAAGCTCTTTCCGATTCAGCATCACGTTGGTATTACTTTCATTGTACACGTCAACCCAATCCTCACCCGAAACCAATCCCTTCTAACGGTAACTTGTCGTGTCTCATTATCTTAGATTATCTCAACAAAGAAGATTTGCATGTCGTTTGATCGGTTTCAATTTCCAGTTTCCCTGCGAGTGACGTATTTTTTTCATGCTTCATAGCAGGGCCAGTATATTAGACTGTTCTAAACAAGGATTGAGTTTGAAAGCTAACTGTAAAGTAACTAAAAAATTATTCTGGGGAAAATGCGCACCCATTTACAGCAACTTAGAGTTATAGCAGAATTTGTGGATTGATTGCAGAATTTGTTGATTAACTATATGCAAAATTTGGGATAACATGTCATTGACAGCTCAAGTAAGCTAAATTTTGAACGAGCACTTTATACTTCCTAAGGTGAAGTTTTGCTCTGAAAGCCTGTATTTAAGACTTCTTATGTTCGAGAACATTACAAGATCTGTTAAAGAAGGCCAAAAACTTTCTCAGCACACCACTTCCGTTACATTCGCACCATAGAACAAAGAAAATTAAAAGCTCGAAGCTATTTATTTCATTGCAACATGTTCAAAGATATCGGATTCTTACACTTGCATGAAAAAAATATTTTCTAAAGTCAGGTCTTAATTTTGGGATGTCCTGATGGCCACTTACCCATTTCTATGTCAAATCTGGAAAATTGGCCATTGAAAACATTAAGGAAATTTACCCGAAAACTTCAACTTATAATGTTGAAGTCAAGAAGTAAAACAGCGCTTTTTAGAACAAAAAATTTACCGAAAAAAATCGTTCAGGAAAATCCAAAAACCTGTTTTTGGTATTACCGGCTTTTACCGGTTTTCTGAAAACCGGTAAAAACCGGTGATATTGCCCTAATCGGCAATAATAAATGAACAAAGCTATATTATGTCAGTGAAATAAACGAAGAAAGCTATAGATAGTCTGTCACGTCTGTCAGCGAAATAAGCGCAAAAAGCTGCAGACTTTTAGTAAAATAAACGAACGAAACTCGCTAAAAGGGTTTTTGCGGTCATTGCCTGTCCATGACCTGTGGAGTGTATTTGCCATTTTTTTTTTGCAATGTGAAATCATGATACAACAAAACAACTCAAATCAAAAAGGTTAAGTTCGAAATTAATGGCAAATATCAATATAATAAATATTCAAAATATACAAACGTATCACAATGTGAAAGATTCAATTTAACCGTTTGTCGGTGGCGCCTCTACTACCTAATACGAGAACAAGATCCATGCTCTATCGACGCGTTTGGTGTGCCGACGGCTTATGTCAAAGTATACAAAATTTCGTGACGAAGTGAATAATCCGACAAACACACAAAATTTCTTTGCTTCACATGTCACGAATAGAGAAATTTTCATTTTTACAGACAATTAAAGAATTTTTGTTGAGAAAATTCTTTTTTTTTTTTATTTTCAATACGAAAGAAAGCACAATCATATAAACAGAGATCTTAGCCGACAATATATTTTTTTCTTCTATCGCCGTAAAATTTACTGTAAAAGTCAAATTTTTACGGGTAAACCGTAAAAAAAATCCGTAAATTATGGCTTGTAAATTACCGGAGAAAATGTTTTCAAATTTTCTTTAATTTTCTTGAATTTTATTTTAATGAAAAATACGTTCAAAGAAGTTAAAATGAGCGTAGAATTAATAAGAATAGACGTAAAGTGTATTCTGAACCATATTAGAGGTCGTGCAGATGAAAAGAACAACAAGAAACCAAGCATGAACGGGTGCCTGAAAATTCAGCCCTTAGTACTTACGTTAATAATTCTAGGATGCCCCAAAACACCTTAAATAGATCGTTTGAACAATTTTTTGAGTAAAAAACAACAATTATGCTTCAACATTTTTATACATTTTCAGAAAAATTTTTAGGAATTTTTAGCAAATTTGAGAAAATTTTCTCAAAATTTCACAAATCTTCTCAAATTTTCTCAAAAATTTTCTCAAAAATAGGCACAGATCCCTAGTCATGAATTTCGTCATGAAATTTTGTATACTTTGGCATAAGCCGACGCCGCAATAAAAGCGTGAATTACATTCCCTTACCGTGAATACCGTGAAAAGTGAACGCTGACATTTGAACAATGAACTGTCGTTCGGGTACCCAAAACTAATAAAAACCGAGCCACCGTAAAACAAACAGAAATGTGAACGGTGAGTTTTCATAGCCCATAGTGATTTTTTTGATAGAATTGCTTTACTTGTGGAAAAAGTGGGACTTCTGTGCCTTTATAAATTTTGGTGTACTATCTTATCTTACTTACTGGTAAATTTTACATCATTTCTGTCAACACTCAATGTGATCACGTCTCATGACATTGTGTCTCTCAAATATTCATTGTTTCCAATCCACAAAAAACGACAATTTTATATTGTTGGCAAAATGAAAGAAGATTTATCCCACATGTTCTCCCAATTATTCATTCAAACGATGTGCATTTTATGTGATTTCTTTCTCACTTTCTCTTTATTTGGAGTGAATGATTGTTCGAATTAACTTCAGAAAAATTAACAAGTAATACGCATAATCGAATGACCTTCTATCCTATAAAAATAAGTGTTAATTGACCTCGACATCGATTACATCGTTTTGATATAAAAAAATCGACTGCATAATTATGGCTATTTTATAGGTATCAGCCACTGGGAAGCCGTAAGTTAGTGATGAAAAAAACAACTCTATAAAATGCTGTTCAACAAGCAAGAATTGTAGGACGTTTTGCAATTCTTTCTTACGCCTAAAATAACCCACATTATTTTTGCGACGTCGGCTTATGTCAGCGTATACGATATTTCATGACGAAATGTTTTTTAGAATTATTAGAGTCCGATGGGCCATTTCTGCCTCCTAAAACACAGATCTATTGATCTCTTGTTTTCTTCCCGTTCATCATGAAAATCAATAAGAACCTTCCGGTTCTCACCAAGGACCTATCTAGAGCGATAGCTCGTAGGTCTAAGATATCGGAGGGTCGAATCACATAACCACCTAATGTCATGCTCCTTAGCAGGTGGAACTTCGGGCATTCACATATTATGTGGGCGGCCGTTTCCTCCTCCAAGCCGCAGTCACATCTTGGATCAGCCAAAATGGTCATCCGTAATGGCTTCCAGTACTCTCCTAATACCACTACGGTCCATTCTGCTCCTTGGCCCACTTCTTGTCAGGCGACGGGAAGAAAAGCTTCGTGTGCTTTTCTCCTCCGTACGCGCACCAACTCTTTGCGGACCAGTGTTCCACCGCCCTTTCACACAGAGAGTGACTAGCTCATCTGCTCTCTTATTACCGTCTACACCAGTGTGCCCAGGGACCCAGGCGATCGTGATTTGATTTCCCAGTCTCAACCGGTTTAGGGTCCTTTTCAGCTCTTTAACCAGTTTTGACGTTGTCACGGGCGATGCGACCGCCTTTATCATCGACTCACTGTCTGAGCAGATGGTCGCTCTGCCACCCGTCATTCCTTCTGGAATTACATTCATCACTCCCATCAACGTCGCAAACGTCTCCGCTTGGAGAACGCTCGCTAACTTTCCCAAATGGAGACTGTCGCAGTTCGCAGGTTCCTGCAAATAGATCCCGGCTCCGACGAAATGTATAATCAGACACAATTTTCATCGCTTGACAAATTATGAAATTTGTCATGAAATTTTGTATACTTTGACATAAGCCGACGTCGTACTAATAGCATGGACTGACACATTCAACGCGTCATAGAGTTGTGTCAAAATATAGCGAATTTCATAATGAGATGCGTTACAAATGTGCATTTTTCCATGAAATCGGCTATACCTAAGTCTTTTTTATCACAAACGAATCACTACGAGACACGTCATTTTAGCCAATGCACATTGTGAAATAAAGAATTCGAAATTGACACATCACGACCTCCTTGAAAATGTTAGAGCCGCCGTCAGACCAGGAATAAAAATGTGAGCTAAGAAACATTTTTGTGAAACGTTTAATGAGGAATGCTTGTTTGTTAAAGAACCAGTTTGCACACAATGTAGTGTATCAATACGTTGTGTACTCATCTGACAGTTAAGAGTCGCCACGTACAATTTTGCAGGCGATGCCAAAAAATTGAAAAATGTGTTGGAGGGCACAACAAAATATTCAAATCTTCCTAGTTTCGTTCTTCAAATATAAAGCCAATTACACATAAAAAAACCGCAAATAAAACTAATAAGCCGAAAAGTTTTCTTGAAATATTTTTGTTTTGTTTGCGATAATAAAAACATGTGCACCAAATGTTTGATGTGACATCATGTTCAAATTACACGAAAAAATACTGCGTCTTTCGTTCATGTGTCTATCGTCTGATAACACACAGCTTAACTTTGGTCCAGTTCTATCTAAATGCAGTCTGTACATATTTGTACGCCTTCAGGCTTGTAAAAATATGAAAATATTCCAATCGCTGTCATCAGAGTTGCCTTATTTCCAAGTGAATGCAACTTTCACTTGGAATATTCGGCTAAGCTTTTATTTTACGCGAAATGGAATAAACTTTTGGTGACCTTTCCATGAAAACATATTGCCGTTTAACGACTTCAGGAACTTATTTACTTCGACATTTCATTTGCAAACCAAATTGTTACGACAATATAATTGAACTCACCTCCTTTGCAGCGACATACTCGGCATATATCTCCAGAAGATAAGTCGTCCATTTCGTCAAATTTACTTTCTGCGTAATCCTTTAATATGAAATATTTTTTATCAAATACTGATTTATTGAAGCATTGCGAGCATTGAGAGAGATTGCTTGTTAGTGGTTGTACATTGTGTAGGATTGGGATACTTAATCAGCTCACTTTTTGTTGGCAAACATTCGCGATATTTTATTTGACGAATCAGTCAATTAGTTGTTGACACTTAAAATTAGGATCTAAATCGGATTTAGTAAAGTTTCTCGTAATTTCTTCTTTAGATAAAAATTTTTTTGCACGTATCTTTGACGTTTTGTAATTCTCCTACTGCAACATTTTCAATTTTTTTTTTTTTGAGCAAGAAAGTGCGAGTTCACTTTATTGACATATGAAAAATTTAATGAAAATAAAACTTGAACAGCTGGAGACGGTTAAAATGGATTTTTGTAATGTGGATTGCAATTCAGAGTGTGATGTGGATCTTGTTGGTCTCAACCCGAGTGAAAAAAAGACAATGAGGACCTCGAAAGTACGATTTTGTTTGAAAGACTCTGAGTTGCTCATTTCGCACCTTCGAGACCGTCGTAGACCTATTAATTCATCATCAAACTTTATAGACCATTAAGTACTTTTCGGTGTGAGGTCTTTATGACACAACCCTAGGAAGGTGTACCACCGCCCTCCATGCCCTCCTATCGCCCGCCAAGGAGATGGTTTGTTCGCCCAGAGAAAGTCCCCTAACTTCTAAATCCGATTTAATAGAGTCTATAAACCTTCTCCTTGGTCTACCCCTTGTCCTAACCCCCGGGACCTGTGCACCTAAGATCCTTTTTGGTAACCTGTTATTACACATCCTCTGAACGTGCCCGAACCAGCGCCGACGACTAGCCCTTGCCTCCTCTTCCACTGACGAAACCCCCAAGTTTTCCCTAATGTCGTCGTTCCTAATGTGATTATCCCACTGCTCCCTCCGATTAACTTTCGCTATACTCCTAAGAACCCTCATATCACGAACCTCCAGGTCATGCACGAGATATCCGCAGTCCACCCAGCTCTCACTACCATACAAAATTGTCGGTGTGAAAATTGACCTGTGGATAGCTAACTTTGTTTCGCTACTCAATTCCTTTTTGTTGAACACGTGCGACCTCAATTGACTGGCTACCGCGTTTCCCATTTTCCTTCGTTCCCCAAATTCCCTAACTAACTTGCCATCCTCTGAAAAAATGGTTCCTAAGCATTTGAATTCAGAAACCTGCTCTATCTCCTCCCCATCCCCATCCCCACCTATTAATTCATCCATAAATAATTCATCGGAGACCAGTGAGAGGCTCATTAAAAACGGAAGTATTGAGACGTCTGAGACGGTCTGAGACTACATGAGGGGCTCATTAATTTATTCTCCGCTCTGAATTTCTCGAGACCTCCTGAGGGTCTCAAAACCTTTTTTAAGGATTCTTTGTGTGTAAATGAATTCTCGAGACCTCCTAAGAGTCTCAAGACCTTTTTTAAAGATTCTTTAATTGAATAATTTCTCGAGACCTCGTGAGATCTCCTGAAAGTCTCAAAACCTTTTTGGTGAAATTTTACTTTACGTAACTGTCACGAAATTTTTTTTCTGACATTCTAAGATGTTTAGCTAGTCTTACTGAGTCGTTATCAAGCGTCAAAAGTTGGCGGTCAACCATAGCACGACAGGGAGGAGGGACCAAACATCGAATGCACATTTTACTGGCCACCAAGTTCTCTGTGACATTTTGCATAAGGAAAATTCCCTAGTTTCGTTAGCCACCTAGTTCTCCGTGACATTTTGTATAAGGAAAAATTCCCTAGCCTCGTTAGCCGCCTAGTTCTCTGTGATATTTTCTATAGGCAAAATTCTCCAGCTTCGTTAGCCATAGAAATGTTTTTGAGACTCTCAGTTGGTCTCAATTGGCCTTATAAAAATTATAAATATTGTTTGATTCTACCACAAAAAATTGTATAAAGTGAGCCCATCAGCCGACCACAATTAGTCTCAGCGTTCATCCTTTATATCTGCCAGTTATTAAAAAAAACTTTGAGACTTTTTCGCATAAAAAAAAAATTCGAGACCGAAGTGAGCCCTTGAGGGGCTTAATCTTTGGTCTCATGAGACCAAAATTTTCACGCGGGAAAGTATAAACACTGAAGGTATCGCAATCGCTCTCAACGGATAAGGAAAAATACAGTCAGCGGTGTACAGTATTGCAAATAACATATGTTCAATTATATGGAAAAGAATTCACCACTTCACAACATATTTTACTACACTTTACAAATTTGCCAAACGGACGCATTCGTAAAGTGGTGAATTCTTTTCGATATAATTTGACATTATTGTTGAATCCAGAGCCTACAACTACCAGCTGTAGGATTAATTCGAATTTTATGTGACCTTCCGTTGGTCTTTTTTTTTTATTTATTTATTATGCTTTCATAGAAATAGTTTTACAAACAAATAATTTAGCTCCAGTGTGCATGGTACCTTGAAGGAGCAGAATTTTTCGTTAATACGTTACGCACGTAAAAAAATATTAGAACAAGAAATTATGATTTTTTTTTTAAATAGAAAGAGAAAGAAAAATCGAAATATTCAGAAGAAATCCTATCGGAAAATCCGAAAATGAGTCAAAATGAAATAGATACCAGAAATTTACAAGAAATTAATCAATTCAACACTAAATATCATAAACGGACGATGGCGGTTGCGTGAAGACAACTGATTCCAAACCGAATTTCTGATCCATTGTATAACACCATGGTTTGTGTGTAATGATATTGTGCTGAAATGGAGTGATGAATGCAAGTAGACCAAAGGTAATGTATGAAGTGTATCTGATGCCATAAATAAGGAAGCTCCCAGAAAGTCTTTCGACGGCACTCCAAGCATTACTCACGATGAAAGCGAATTATGGGGACCAAATTCTAAACTAAAGCCAAAATTGAAACGTGGCCTTTGTACAGATGAAGGTCGACCGACATTGCGTAAAAAGAGAACATCACAGCATTGTTCTATTCATCTGTTTAGTCTTTGTGTAATGATTATACATTTTGTTGTTATTTTAATAGAAATTTTGTCTTGCACCTCAAACATTATTTGTGCGCAAAATGTTGACAGAGACAATCAAAATAAAACAGAACAGGTATGCAGTAACACGTCTGCTCTCTATGCTGACTTTCTAATTCACTGGAGGGATATTCTCCCCAACACTAAGGTGCAGTGATTCTACGAGAATGAAATACTTTATTTAGGGCAACCCCTCTAAATGCGAATTGCATTTCTGCTCCGGACAGATCCAAAATGACGTAGTGAAAAAATTCAACTCTATAGCCCCCGGGATACGCGTGTTAACGGACGAGACCTTCAATTTGCTGGGAGCCCCAATCCTATTACCTAGTATGGAGAATATGGCCATCGATCTGTTGGATAGATCAATCTAATGTTTGATCGATTGAAATACTTACCTGCTCACTCAGCGTTCTACTTACTGAAAAATTGCTTCGCAATTCCTAAATTTACCTACTTAATACGCTCGTCTCCATACTAGCAACACGAAAGCATTTTGAATTCTGTTGACGAAAACTTAAAAAGGACCGTAGAAAGCATTATGAACATTAAATTGGAAAATAATTATTGGATTCAGGCCACCCTTCCAGCGTCTTATGGCGGCCTGGGGATCCGTAAACTCAAGGATATCGCACTCCCCGCGTTCTTAAGCTCAGCACATTGTGTGATCGATCTCGTCTCCCAAATACTCAATTCTTCAGATGAGAACGTGATTTCCTTTATGCCAGAGGCATGGACAGCTGGGTCGATTCGAACTCTTTAATCCCCACCAGGGGTCACATCCAAAGCGAGTTGGATCAAATAAATGTCGAACGTTTAATTAGTAACGAGTTGGTCTTCACTAACTCCTCGGACATCGCCAGATTTAAGGCCCTCCAGTGCGAAGAATCCAGTTCCTGGATTAACGCAATACCCTCAAAGCACATTGGGACCTTTCTCGATAACAACTTCGTCAGAATTTGTATGGCACTGAGGCTCGGAGCTCCCATTTGCCGTCCCCATATTTGCCACGCGGCACATCCGTAACTGAACTGGGCATTCACGGCTTGAGTTGCCAAAAAAATGGCGGTAGGATCCCCAGACACATCGAGCTAAACAAACTTTTAAGTCAAGCGTTGTCATCAATTCACGTCCAATCAACCCTAGAACCACCGGGGCTCCTCCGCGACGACGGTAAGATGCCAGACGGCGTGACGTTGGCACCATGGTCACACGGTCGTTACCTAGTTTAGGATGCCACGTGCTGGGATACTTTGGCACCCAGCTATTTAAATAAATCAGTTAGGGAAGCCAGACTCGTTGCCGAGGAAGCGTCTAGGAAAAAGCACTAAGTTTCTTATGCAAATTACGGCAGAATTATACAACACAGTACGTTTTGGGGCGATTGTCAGCAAACTGAACGATGAAAATATATTTTTTATACTTTATCGTCTGTTTTCGGCGGAAAATTGAAAGAATTCAATTATGCCGACGCGAAATTGACAGTTTTGTATGAATATGAACGAAGTTTCGAGTTGTCGTTTCAGAATAATTTGGCATTTGGTGTTGCTGCGACGATTTTTTTATCATGCATCGTTATCTAAATCAACAGTAAGTCGTAAAACGACATCTCAAATAAGAGCAAAATAAGAAAAAGGGAAACCAGCATGTTCCCAGCGTGTTCAATTATTATTGTTTCTGACATTAGAAAACATTAATTTAAATAAAGAAATCCTTTTTGTTTCACAAATTTAGTTTTATTTTAGCTGACCGGTTTCGCGAACCAAGTTCGCATTATCAAAGCTTACAATCAACTGAATTTAATACAAATAATTTCAAACTACAAGTAATGCTAACGGGAGATTAAATTCTTTACAAATTGGACGAAACTAAACAAATTAACGAAAATATGGACCAATCACAATTGAGATTTATGCGTCATATGATGAAACCGGAACAGGAATTAACTTTATCTGTGCGTCATTTAACAAGTTCAAATAAGCTGGTGTAACCGTTGCCGTTGTCTTTGTTTACTACCTCCGAACGGTTTTTGTATATGTGGAAAGATTCTGTCACGTTCAGTTTGTAAATGTTTCTTACGTTTTCCAACAACTTAAAGCTTGTACGGGAGATGCTGTGCTTATTCTCTACAACATGTTCGGTCAACGCCGTTTTTTCAATGTCTTTGTTTCGAACGTATCTCAAATGCTCGGTTACTCTCGTCTTTAAGGGGCGCTCCGTAAGGCCTACATATTTCTTATTGCAACTGCAAGTTCCCATGTAAATTCCAGATTTTTCCATAGGGACACTCTTGTCTTTTGTACCACCTAACAAGTTTTTAATTTTGCTTTTACTCGAAAAGGCCATTTGTACTTTGTGCTTCTTCAATACATTTTTCATTTTGTTCGTTAACGCTGGGAAATAATTGAAAGAATTTCTAGTTAACGAATTGTTTTTCACGCTCTTAAGTGTAGTTAGGTTTCTCAAGTCCAACTTCGATGTTTCCGAAAGATTGTATCCAACGTCGAACTGCTGAAACCATTTATTCGTGATAGTTTTTTAATGTATTTTTGTTCTTCTTCGAAGTCTTTCTCTTTTAAAGGCAAATTAAATAATCTGTGTATCATTGCATTGAAGGCAGCATTAGAAAACATGTTAGCGCTTTTATTTGAAAAGAAGCTTTCTAAAGTGAACGGAATCATAGGTAAATTTTGAGCAACTCTTTTCAGAGCCATGAAAAATACACTGAAAGGTTCGTTTAAATCTCACCTCCCATTTGTTTGGACTTTTTGATTTGATAATTAATTTAGCTTGAGAAGATCATTATTTATTTTCGAATGTACCTGGGCTTGGAATTTAAAAAGTTTAAGGTTAAAAGGAAGAATAATTCATTTTAATCTAATTTTCTACTGCAATCCTTAAAGGCGCTTGTGGGTACTTTGTAGCTGGCAACTAAAACTATAAAGAGTGGTTGAAACCAGAAGTTGAGTGTAACACCACCTGCCAAAATAATAGCTCATTATTGAGTACTCTCTTCGGCAAACTGACGCCGCCATCTCTCGCGAACATTCGTTTTTCGCATTTTGCGTACGCATTGTCTCACACGCCCTCTTGGTATAGAAGAAAAATTTTATTTCTTTTTTCAAACCAAAGTAACGTTCATTGTGATGAGAATAGCTAAAATTTAAACAATTGCACAGCTAGTTTTATCTTTATTATTTAATACAGAACATAGCATAGTGGTGAGTGTATTTCTATCGCTTTGATGATCAAACGTGACATTTATTTCGTGACAAAAATTGGACAAACTTATTTACTGTCAGCCATTTTGCAGTTCTTAATGTTCATCAGCGCCTCGGTGATCAAAATTATTGCATTAGAATCTTTATTCTTTGGTCCCCAATATTGACCAGCCCCCTCTAGATTTCAGAATCTTAAATAATTTTGTTTACTAGAAATTTGATGATATTTTCCTTTTGCATTCTGTTTCAAATTTTCATGAAATTTTATTTAAATGCCAACATGGCGTTTTCTTTAAATGCATCGAATTGTTTAATATTGTCGTTAACTGTTAACTCGTTGGTCTTTCATTCAGGTAAAGTAGTGGAAAAACACCATGTCTTCCCGTCAAGGTGAAGTCGAAGTTAAGTTGGAAGGAAATGAATTGCAGTCCTACCTGGAGACGTTCAATAAAGAAATTGAAGTCAATGATAATCAGGTAGCTGCTGGTGTTCTGGATGAAGATGAAGAAGTTTTATCAGCAGAAGAAGATGGTGACCAATATTTCGTAGATAGCCGAGGAAATTACTATTTTCAAGGGAAAAACGATAAGGTTCCACGGTTAACCAAAAATCCGAATTTACCGCATGATGAGGACGACTGTGAAACGAATGAAGGCAACGATCAAGAAGAAAGTGCTGAGGTCAGCTATGTCTTCATTATGGATGAGAACAGTGAGAAAGTGGATGATGATGAAGAGGTGCAAAAGGTGTACGAGTTTGAGGACGGCCAGGAAGAACAAACGATTTTTGGTGGTCCAGATGACAGTCACATTCCCAAAAAAGTCGTTCGAAATGTCTCAAAAAAAGCAGGAAGTTCTGCCCAGAGCCAAGTCCACTACTGTACTTACTGTAGCTACAGCAGTCCAAAGAGATATTTGCTTTCGCGTCATATGAAATCGCATTCTGAGGAACGTCCATTCAAGTGTTCAGTGTGTGAGCGAGGATTCAAAACACTTGCCAGCCTGCAAAATCATGTTAATACGCATACCGGCACCAAGCCACATAGCTGCAAGTATTGTACGAGTGCTTTCACTACCAGCGGAGAATTGGTGCGTCACGTGCGGTACAGACATACTCATGAGAAGCCACATAAATGTACCGAGTGTGACTATGCCAGTGTGGAATTAAGCAAATTGAAGCGACACATTAGATGTCATACAGGAGAACGACCTTATCAATGCCCGCATTGTACGTACGCATCACCAGATACATTTAAATTGAAAAGACATCTGCGCATCCATACTGGCGAAAAACCGTGAGTAATTTACTAGCCTTTTCTTATATTGATCGATTCTCGACTTTTGTATCAATATTTTCCTGTTTTGAATTTTGTAACAGCAGCAAACATTTCCAGCTTCCTACCTACGTCTTATTAAGAGTGTTCCTCAAGGGCCAGCTTTGGGCCCTTATCTCTTCTGCTTATTGGATCTGTACGAAGTACGAAGGTCCTATACATTTACTACAAACAACTTTATTGTAACATGGGGTAGATCGAGGTGTGAGGTGGGGGATCCATTTATTATCGTCTAGTGATGACGAATCAGCAATAACGTAGCATACGACCGTCCTTCCGTCTCCCCTTTTTACCAAACGGGTTGACCGATCACCATAAACTTTTTCTCCCTGAAAAATACACACGTCCCATGATTCAAACTCGAGGATGTGCAAAATCGGTTAAGTAGTGCCGAAGGTATAGTCGAAAAGTGGAAGTAAAACATGGATTTGCAAGGGTCGGTGAAACTTTTTCGGAAATATCTCGTCAAGTACTTTTTCCTTTTTCGGCACTACAGCCACTTGTAACCCTTGGCCTGCTCGAGGATTCTGATCCAATTGCGTCTGTTCCTTGCCGTGTTTATCCAATTCCTTACTCCGAGCGTCCAAAGATCTTGTTCGACACCATCGATCCATCTAATTTTCGGGCGACCAGCTCCTCTTCGCCGTTCTGGATCGTTACGAAATAAGTTTGAGGTGGCTGTTTTCATCCATACGTGCTAAGGGTCCTGCCCACCTAAGCCTTTGGACTTTCACCACCGCCACTATATCCAGCTCGCCAAAATCACGTTCCAATTTAAAGTTATGTCGCTGTCGCCACCTTTCACTCTCGCGCATCGCTCCAAATATGGTGCATGTCTCATTGCGATTTCCAAAGCCAAGTGAAAGAGTAAGCAGGATAGCACGTCTGCCTGCTTCAGTCCTTCTCTAACAGCAAACACATGTCGTTTTCCGCCTTGACACGACACCTGGTGCCATCCAATGTCGCTTTCAAAGCCCAGCTCCTTCATCGACGCATACAATTCCATACGCTTGGTCCTGTCGTAAGCTTGTTTGAAATCGATGAAAAGATGGTACGTCCGAACTTGAAACTCTCTGCCCTTTTGCAGAATCAGACGAAGGGTGGGGATTTGGTCAGTTGTTGAGCGATTTCGTCTGAATCCGCTTTGATGGTCTCCGCTTTGATGGTCCCCAATGACACTCTCAGCCCGTGGATTTAGTCTTTCGAATAACACTCGAGCAAAAACTTTGTAATCCGTGTTCAGCAAGGCAATTCCACTATAGTTTTTGCATTCAGTTTTATCGCCTTTCTTATGTAGAGGTCAAATGCCACCCTCTAACCACTTGTCAGACAACTCTTCCGTGTTCCATATTCGTTTTACTAAATCATACATCACTTTTGACACTTCCTCACCACCCATCTTCAGCAATTCCGCTGGAATATTATCCGGACCGGAAGCTTTGTTGTTCTTGAGTGAGGTAATTGCTGCTGAGACTTCCTCCGTTGTTAGCACTGCTACGATACGACCGTCGTCGTCAAGAAAGGAAACATCGCTATCATCAGTCACATCATCATCCCCGTTGTACAATTCTCTATGAATCTCTCCAAGACATCATGTTTTGCAGTAAACAACGTTCCATTTGCTGCTTTGCATATAATTATTCGGGGTATGAATCCTTTCCTTTGATTGTTTGTACGTTTGCAGAACATTTGCGCTACACAGTCTCTCTAGCTGAAGTGTCGTACTATCCTCGAGATCTCTCTTCTTGCGTCGGTGCAAACGTTTGTCTTACTTCCTCAGTTCTTTGTATCTCGCATCTGCAGTCACTTTCTGTTCTCTCGTTCTTGCAGCGTTTTTACGTTCTGTAACATCAGCACACTCGATAGCGCAGTGGTTACCACGTCTGCTTGCTACTACGAGATTGAGTTGTCAGTGCGTTGGTTCGAAACTCAGCCGCAGCAGATTTGTACCGATTGTTAGATTTGTAAACAAAACAAAACTGATTGAATCGTTCAAGTGAAGTGAAGTTGAGTGTAGTGCCATCGTACGGCTTACCGGAAAAGGCATTGTTGGGAGAACCGGTATTCTACTCCTACTAGTTTCGCTCCTAGTTACATCTCATAGATGGCACTGGTTTGTCGCACAGCTTACCACTGGCACAGTAAAACTTTCCGGTAATGAAAGGATCTCAAAAAGTAGAACCACAAACATCGAAAACTAGTAAATAATGATCTAGCCTCTAACCCTTCATGGGTTGTACGGCAGATTATTATTATTATTGTTATTATTAACATCAGCACACTCCGCATCAAACCAGGTATTGAAGTCATTAGGGCTTTGATATCCTAAGGTGTTGGTCGCTTCTTGTTTGATTACTTCACTCACCGATTGCCAGTCGAGAGGAGTATCATCTGGTTGAGCTTGTTGTAGCACGCTAGTGCTAAATGAAAGCTGGGAAATCTCGTCAGCGGTCTGGGCATCATTCTTTGTTGCTTCTCATTCTTTTATCCGAAAATAGAAAGAAACATTAAATTTTCAAATTAAAGAGCCTACTTTCTTGAGTAAATTGTAATTTTTCATGAGCGCCAAATTTTTCATGAGCGCTGCCAGCGCCTTGCTATGACCAGTGGAATGGACGAAATTGGGTTTCTTGACCATTCGCGAAAGCAGATGGTTTTTCGTCTACATTTGCTCAACTATGCAATATGGAGATCTACTGTCAAAGCCGAAGTTGTATAGAATAAAATTTTAGAGAACACGTGCTTCAGGGTTTTCGGAAAAAATCACAGGATTTACTCAGTTGTAGGATTGGGATATCGCTCTTGAGCGTGGTAGGTAAGGTTTACCTGTTGATCGGGTTAGGAACATACCCGAAGGTGTACTGGAAGAACTTCAGGGTGGTTTCAAGTATCTGAGAGGGTATTAGCATCAGATTTTCTGCCTTAGATAGACTATCGAAAAGCTTTTCAAAAGAACAGGGACTCTTGTAAAATGCTTCATCGACTTGGAGAAGTCACTCGACCGAGTATTAAAACAAAAGCTTTTCGGGGTACTTAGCGAGTATCAATGGGGGCTACTGCTTGCTATTGAGAGTATTTACCCTGGGAGCAGGGCCGCGATAAGGATAGATGAGAACTAGCGAGTCTCTTGAGGTTTATTGTTTTTTACGTGAAAAGCGTCATTGCATCAAAACAGACCCGAAGTCATTCTGGCGTCATATCAAAGCAAAACGTAAATCGAGCAGTTTACCAGGTGATATTGAAATGGACGGTAAAAAAGCAACTACGGACGCCGAAAAGTCGGATATATTCGCCGAATACTTCCAGAGCGTCTACGTTGACCACCCAAATGATCCATCTTTGTTAGATTTTATCAACGAACGAATTGACGACTACTGTTATCACATCACCACCAGAACTCGTACATTTTGTGCTTCTTTGATTGGATTTAAACAAAGGCAGCGGACATGATTGAGTCTCATCGCTCTTCCTCAGTGAATGTGCCGATAATTTGGCGGGACAGCTAAGCATAGCCCATACTCAATCTTTAACAGAAAAGCGCTATCCCGACGCGTTTAAAATTGTTCAGCTTACACCGGTATATAAATCAGGACGTAAAACCGATGTCAAGAACTACAGAGGAGTCAACGTGATGCCGAATCTTGCCAAAGTGTTCTAACGAGTAGTCTACATGCAGCTGAAACTTATCATTCCTCGCGACATCAGAGTACCTCAACTAGACATATACATGGGCGATATCACCAAAGCTTTTGACAAGGTTGAAGCGAATAAGCTAATCCGTAAAATGGCCACATTCCGGCTATCGAATGCTGTTCTGCTTTGGTTTGTATCGTACTTGACATCCAGAGTTCAGTACGTAATTATTGGAAAGGATAAATCAAAGACTTTCATTGTTCTTTCCGGTGTTTGCCAAGGATCCATTTTGGGCGTTTTCTTGTTCCTAATGTTCTTTAATGACTCAGATGTGTGTATGACAGGTGTCCATTGCCTCAATTTCGCCGACGACAAGAAAATCGCAGCAATTGTGAAGTCGAATGAAAATGCGCTAAACCTCCAAAATGCTATCAACATCTTCTACAAATGGTGTTGCGACAATGGCCTGGAAATCCACCGATCAAAGCCCAAAATCATCATGTACACACTGAAGACGAAGCCGATACTTTTTAACTACACTTTGGATGGTGAAGCGATTCAACGAACAGATAGCACATTCGATCTTGGGATTTTGACGAACAGGAAAATGAACTTAATTTCCCACTACGAATACGTGAGCAACAAATCCAAGTCTATTTTGAACTTCGTGAAACGCCAACGACGATATCTTGACAACGATGCTATTAAGATTGTTTACAAAGCCTTGGTCGCGGCTTGTATCTGGTCACCACACTATATGACGCACAGAAGTACAATCGAAAGTACACAAGAACAATTCGTTATATTCCTGAATGATGACTATCTCAACCGATCCGACAACAATTATGTACTTAGTCTTTACGTAGAAAGGTGTGCCAAGTTCGAGTTACAAACTCTGATCCGGCGTAGAGTGAATGCATGCATTCTTTTCATTCACTCTCTTCTTATTGGCAAGATTAATTCACCGTCACTTCGTTCACTCATCACCTTCAATTCAAGACCATTAAGGAGCAATGGCATGATCTTTATGAAAGCGTGTAGGCCAAGACGGTCTCAATATTCGCCATTTGACAACGCTTGCCGGATGTTCAATGCTGTATCATACATTATCGACCCCACGCTACCACGTAACCAGTTTCGCAATGCCTTGAATCGAATTCTCGACTCTGATTTGAATCAATTTCTAGAGCTATGACATCCACTACTCTACTATAAATCTGTGATATCTTATTTTAATATTCTATTGCTATATCTGATTTGACCAATTAACTTAGAATACTTTGACTGGCTCGAGTAACTCGGATGACTTGATTCATCAGAATTACTTTCTATTGACATTATGTGATATTTTAATTTCTTTTTTGCTCTATCTTCATTTTTATGCTGTTTGTGATACTTTAATTTATTTTTATGTTGTAGCTTTGTTTTTATATCTAATGTCTATGAACTTGCCTTCTTCACTACGCTTTGTATAGTCTGCTTGTATTAAGACTTAAAATGAAAACATAACCAAAGACCCGTTCGTATCAGAATAGATGTGGCAAAGAGATTCGAACGTATCTAAATATACAAATAAGCAAACAATCCAACGTTTTCTGTTTTTTTATAACTGTAAGAATTTCAAAGATCCATATAAATTACCCAAGGTAATGTCACAGGCCCTACCGAAGTACGTCTCAGACCATTGAAATCTAGAAAAGCTTATATCCAAGGACTAAGCCATTTTCCCCTAAAATCCTGAAACACGTGTTATCTAAAATTGTATTCTCTACAACTTTGCCTTTGGAAGTAACTTTCTACCTCTCATAGTTCTGGAGATTCGGGTCATTCTGCCCAATTATGGAAGTGGCCATATACCAGGATTGGGCCATATTTTGCCAAAACCCTGAAACACGTGTTCGTTTAAATATAATTCTCTACAACTTCGCCTTTGGAACCTACTTTCTAACTCTCATGGTTCTGGAGATCTGGGTCATCCTGCCCAATTATGGAAGTGGCCATATACCAGGATTGGGCCATATGTCTCCAAAACCCTGAAACATCTGTTCACTTAAATTCAATTCTCTACAACTTCGCCTTTGGAACCATATTTCTAACTCTCATAGTTCTGGAGATTCGGGTCATCCTGCCTAATCATGGAAGTGGCCATATACCAGGATTGGGCCATATTTCCCCAAAACCCTGAAATACGCGTTCGCTTAAATATAATTCTCTACAACTTTGCCTTTGACAGTAAATCTCCATATTGCATAGTTAAGGAAATATTGACGAAAAACTGTTTTCGTATTTGGCCAAGAATCTCTATTTCGTCCATTCCATTGGTCCGAGTGCCCAGACCCCTGACCTGATTCCCACAAAAATTTTTTCCCAGTTTTGTGACATCAAATGCTTTCATTTGAAACCAAAATAAGGAATTTCCGTGCTATACTTGCTGAGATATTTGCGAAAAAGCTTCACCACCGACCCTCGAAAAACCATGTTTTTGGTCACTTCCTCGACCATATCTCCGGAACCATTTGATCGATTTTGCTTATCTTCGAGCTTGAATCATGGGAGGCATGTACCTTTCAGGGAAAAAAAACTTTAGGCTAATCGGTTGAGCCGTTTGGAAATAATAACAATAATAATAGCGTATGATATTGTTCAGCCAGGAGGACACTTTTTAAGTGACAGATTCGGCTACCATTGTTGCTATAGCTAGTGAAAGTACTTTTACATTGTATTGTAATGACCTAGCACTAGCACATGCTTAACGTGAATTCCGAACCACGCCTTCTAAGTATTTTTTACACTCTGAAGGATTTTTGAATGTTGCGCCTTAGTACCTATAGCAGTGCTTAGCCCACTAAAGCGCAGTAGGAGTAGAATACCGGCAGCTCCCAACAACGTATTGACCGGTAAGCCGTGTGACAGCTCTTCATACACAAGTACATCAGATTTGAACCGATTCAGCCAGCTGTGTATTTGTGTACACGTCTGACAACCGATTTTTTTTCTGTTGCGGGTGAGTTTCGAGCCATCACACTGGCAACTCAATCGAATATTGGAAAGCAAACGAGCTAACCATTACGCCATTGAGTTGTTTGGAAAAAAAAGTGGAGACGGACAGACGGACGGACGGACATTTTTTTTATTGCTGATTCGTCATATTTAGACGATAATAGATGCATCTCCCCAACTCCCACCTCGACCTACCCCATGTTACGATAAAATTGTTTATAGTAAACGTATAGGACCTTTGTACTTCGTACGGGTCCAATAAACGAACGAATGAAAAGAACTACTTGACCGATTTTGCTCATCTTCGAACTTGAATCATGGGAGGCAAGTACCTTTCAGAGAAAAAAAAGTTTAGGGTGATCGGTTGAGCCATTTGGAAAAAATAGTGGAGACGGACGGACAGACAAACAGACGGACATTTTTTTTATTGCTGATTCGTCATCTCTAGACGATAATAGATGCATCTCCCCTCCTCCCACCTCGGTGTACCCCATGCTACTATAAAATTGTTTGTAGTAAACGTATAGGACCTTTGTACTTCGTGTTGGCTGCAATAAATGTATCCCTCCAATCAAACAGAAAATAGATTTCATACCATTGCAAAAAGCTAACTGTCTGACTCTGACTAACCCTTACTCTATACTCTTTGGTAAGGGAACACTTTGGGTCTGTTTCATGTTTCCCTTTCGGGGAATATCTTATTGCAGACTTCTTTGCCTCCAGGTTTCGAGGTGTCAATATTTTATTGTTCGAGTTTTGATGCTCCTACATAGCACGTCTCCCATGGTCGATACGGATTCCACTAGAAGATAAAATTCAAAGTCTGAGTTCGTTTACAATACAAATAATTTTATTTTGTACTTTCAAGGATGATACATCAAAATAAAACAAAAAGCGATTATAATCAACACAAATACGGAGAACATTATAATTAGTTCTAGTGTCTGTAATGAGTTTATGTTGCCATCCCTGCTAGCGATAGGCGCTTTATACTTCACATTTATATCATCATCCACAAACAAGTGATCCACCGTCGTTCCTATTCTCTCAACGTTCTGGGACATCAGATCATAATTTCTGTTATTTGTTGCGTTGAATTCGTTCATCATATTTTTCAATCTCATCGACTCCTCATAATTTAAATTCTTCAACGTTTTGAATTTATCTATAGCTATCTTTCCGTACTCCTTTATTTGACTGATTTCGTTGTCGAGATTAGACTTCATTTCGGCCTTAATCTTCAACAACTCATCCATTGCTTCTTTAATCGAATCGAAATGTATTCCACCATCTGTTATTTTGAGGTCAGTCATATCTTTAAGTGTCGCAACGGTTTTGTTCAGTTGAACAACTTGACTCATGAACATGGTGTGATTCATTTCCATCGGAACGATGAACGATGTTATATTTGTGTTTGACGTACAACCAATTCCTTGGATGTTCTTGGAACGATAAACGGCTTTCTCAACGATTAATCTAACGTCCAATTGAGCAAATTTTTGGATCATCGTAATTAGACATTTACATGTCCATGCATTGTGCGTTAAGCCAATTGATTGCAGTTTTGGGAAATAGATTTCAACGGAATCGAAAGGCTTAGCGTCGGTTAAATTATTACCGTCGATATATAAATTCTCAAGATTCGCATGAACGGACAGCTTTTTCAAGTCAATGCTCTGTAGATTGTTAAAAGAAATATCCAGAGTCCTTAAATTGAAGTCAAATGTTCTATAATCAAAAGATTTCAGGCATGTGTTGCGTAGACTCAATACTTTCAACGATAAATGACTGAACGTATCCAACTCAACATTTGTAATGCAATTGAACGATAAAATGAGAACTTTTGTCGACGGTGGAATTGTTGTGTCGTGAATGTAAGTCAAATTGTTGTGAGACAAATTTAAATATGTAACTTTTGTACAATTGACGAAACTTACGCTTTCAATTCGATTATATGATAAATCTACATCTACTAAACTATTAAAATTAACAAACGATAGAGCACCAGTCACTGTATTTTCACTAAAATGATCCACTGAAGTTTCCATTACGTTGTCATTGATGAATTTCGTTATACTGCAGTTGTTTGCAATAATTGTTTCCACTTTTTTATCTAGAATAAGGATTGGCATCCTAGAATTTGCAAGACTCATAAATTTAACGTTTGCAGTAAAATTTGATGGACCAATTTTGAACAGCTTCGCTCTAAACGAGTTAATATTTCCAGTCAATGATAGAAGTCCTCTCGAAGAATTGCCGAGTGATACATCGTATAGCATTACATTGGTCGGTAGAATACTGGAATCAAACTCCAACAGTTCATTGTTGTGCAAGATAAGATGCCTCAAATTATTTAAGTGACTAAATGATCCACTCTGAATTTTTTCAATTTTGTTCGTATCTAACTGCAAATGTTTCATTTGAATCAATGGCGCGAACACAGCATTACCTATTTCCGTTAGTTGATTGTCGCTCAAAATTAATTGTTCTAATTTCTGTAGACCACTAAAAGCTTCTGAATGAATCGACGATATTCGGTTATAAGATAAATTGATGTATTTTAACGACGGTTGGTCCTTGAAGATAGAAGACGAATTCAGATTTTCGATTTCGTTTGCAGACAATTCTAGCACAACCAAGTGATCGAGTGTAAAATGAAATCTTTTCAAGTATTTTAAGCGGTTGCCGGATAAATCTACGGTTCTTATTTGATCAGGATAATCGCGTATGTCAATTTCTGTTGATAATTCGACGAAAGAGCCGGATAGCTTTAATGTATTGGTTGGTTCGTAATTGATGCATAGCCAGGATTGTAGATCGCTGATATTTTCCGTCATACATCCATGAAGATTGTTTTGTGTTGTTGGTGAAGTTATTTGCAACAGGACAGCTAGCACGGCAATCCTATAAAAATGTTTTGTTTGTTAGTTTTCTTAATTTTTTCGAAAAATGTAAATGCAAAGCAACAAATGACCCGTACGTATCAGAATAGATGTGACGAAAAGAATAGATATGGCAAATAGAACAAATCTTGCAAAAAGACTCGAAGGTACCTTAATATAGTAATAAGCAAACAATCTAACGTTTTATGTTCTTTTATAACTATAAGAATTTCAAAGATCCATAGAAATTACCCAAGGTAATGTCAAAGGCCCTACAGAAGTACGTCTCAGACCATTCAAATCTAGAAATGGTTATATTCAAGGACTTGGCCATTTTCCCCTAAAACCCTGAGACACGTGTTCTCTAAAATTTTATTCTCTACAACTTTGACTTTGGAAGCAGCTTTCTACCTCTTATAGTTCTATAGATATGGATCATCCCTCCCAATTCTAGAAGTGGTCATATCCCAGGATTGAGGTATTTTTACCCAAAAACCTGAGACACGTGTTCGCTAAAATTTTATTATCTACAACTTTGCTTTTGGAAGTAACTTTCTACCTCTTGTAGTTCTAGAGATATGGATCATCAATTCCAGTTCTAGAAGTGGTCATATCCCAGGATTGGGGCATTTTTACCCAAAAACCTGAGACACGCGTTCGCCAGAATTTTATTCTCTACAACTTTGCCTTAGGAAGCAACTTTCTATTTCTTATAGTTCTAGAGATATGGATCATCCCTCCCAATTCTAGAAGTGGTCATATCCCAGGATTGAAGCATTTTTACCCAAAATCCTGAAACACGTGGTCTCTAAAATTTTATTCTCTACAACTTTGCCTTAGGAAGCAACTTTCTATCTCTTATAGTTCTAGAGATATGGATCATCCCTCCCAATTCTAGAAGTGGTCATATCCCAGAATTGGGGTATTTTTACCCAAAACCCTGAGACACGTGTTCGCTAAAATTTTATTCTCTACAACCAACTCAACAACCCACTCCGATCCTTAGTAGCTCACCGCTGAGAGTAGTCGAAATTACATTCAACCTAAAATGGAGCCAAAAATCTAATTTTTTACCAATTTTTTCGACCAGGATACCGTTTGAAAGGCTTTTTAAGTGGCTTTTCGAAAAAATATTTTCAGGATAATTCGATCAAGCGTGGGAAAAATTGTTTTTCGATTCTCATTCTCCCACGATTGACCGAAATATCCTGAAAACATTTTTTTCGAAAAGCAACTTAAAATACCTTTGAAACGGTACACTGGTCGAAAAATTTGGTAAAAAATTAAAGTTTTGGCTCCATTTTGAGTTGAATGTGATTTCGAATACTCTCAGCGGTGAGCTACTGAGAATCGGAGTGGGGCAACCCACACCTGACCCACAGTTTCAGCGGGTCGACCCACACCTGAGCCTTAGTTGCAGAAGTCACAGAAACCGTTCTTCTGTACGTTCTAAAACTGTCAGTCGACCCGCTAAAACTGTGGGTCAGGTGTGGGTCGACCCGCTCCGATTCTTATGAACTGCTGTGATTCCTCTCATTCAAATAATCCGAAAAAATTCAATTTTGCGCTGATTTTTTCGAGTAGGATATCGTTGGAAAGGTATTTGAAGTGGCTTTTCGACAAAAGTAATTTCTAGTTGGTTATGTGAGAGAAGGACTCTGGAATTTCAAGTTTTTCACAAAAATGACTACCAAGAACCACAAACAGTTTGAACTAAAAGATCTCTTTGGTGTTCCTGAAACTTGGAGCTTGAGCCGATTTTTTCGAGGGCGTCGTTAGAAAAGTATTTGAGGTGGCTTTTCGACAAAAATAATTTTAGAAAAATCTAGTTTCTTATGTGAGAGGTAGACTTAGAGAAACGCTCCCAAATTTCAAGTTCTTCACAAAAATGACTATCAAGACCACAAACAGTTTCATCAGTGAAAGTTCATATAATGCTCGAAATACGTCACTGGAAGAGAAGGAAAAAATGTCCAGCGTATTATCGTCCGATGGATGATATTATCGTCCTGTCGATGATATTATCTTCCGGTATGGGTGATAGATATTATTATGACAGCTGAAGATAACAACATCCACCGGACGATAATATCATCCACTGCAGCATAACATCATCCACCGGACGATAACAATATAATCCCGTGGACGACAATCTCATCCCGTGGACGATAACATCATCCCGTGGACGATAACATCATCCCGTGGACCACTTTCAAAAATATTATCTTCAGGCGGACAATAATATCTTCCTGGAAAATTCTACTTCACGACAATTATTTTCGCGATAAATAATTGGGCCAGAGACAAGAATCTTTCGTTAATTTGTTTTATCGAATCATCCAATTTATTCATCGAAGAATTATTTTATCTCTCATTAGCTGGGGCAATTATTAATCGCGAAAATTATTGTCGCAGAAGTAGATTTTTTTTAGTCAACTCACAATAATACACTGGGCGTTTTTTCCCCGCCCTGTCACTCTAATATGCGAAAATATAGTCTAAACAAAAAAAGAGGAAAAACAAAAAACACTCTTCAAATAAATTTAAAAGAACAAAACAAAAAAAACTCAAAATGAAATATATAAAACAACAAAAATCGAAATTTACACTTTTTGGAGCCGATAGCGAGTGACTTAAAAAACGATTTAATTTTTTTGGGTGCGATAATAACTATCATTTCACTAAACTGTCTCAATCTATCACTTTTAACCCGGAATATTTTTGCCTTTTGGAGTGCTTCGAAACCGGGAATTATTCACTTTTTATGCAGTTCACTTACCATTTCTCCATTTTGCTGATTTCAATGTATTTTTACCGGAAAGAAATTTAAAAACAGTCTTATCGTGTTCACGTTCAAACGAGAAATGCATCTGAGAACTTTCTACAACTAGATCCAAAGTTGCACTATTTCGAAAAATGTTTCTATGTAAAGATCCTCTCTTTCTACGTGTGGGATTTGTGTGTGTGAGTACATACGATAGTATTCACGTTGTCGCCTTTATATATAACTATATAATAAAGACATAAATATTTTGTGCATTCTCATTTCATTTTTCTAAAGAATTTGCTTATATCCTTGTCCGTATCTTAGAAATGTTTGTAAAGTTCCTTCGATCATAAATATTACCTACCTATTAAAACATATGGCATACCGTCAGGTATATATAAGTATATTACGAGAAGTGTACGTACACGAGGGATTGCCCTAGTGTTAGTACACATCTAGTTATGAACTTCATAGTATCGTATAATGTTTTGCACTTATACGCGAGAGTGTTTTTGGTGCAGATTTGACGCTTGCTGCTGTCAATACTATTCGTTACTTGGCACAAGCACACTCTCGCACATATAGTAAAGGTAACGTCATTCCAGAGCGAAGCCCCCCGCGAGTTAAACCGTTCAGATCAGAGATCACGCAATGTTGTACGTATAATCTTTATGTCTAAATAAATGCCTGGTATACTTACGTGTTTACTAATTTAGTGCTTATAAATTGATTGTTTTGACTCGTGGGAAGGTTGCTGTATTTAGAAGAACTTACGTACAATATTTTACATATTGATGCTCGGCAAATGCGTTTTCCGAGTCGCTTGCGACGAGGTAATGACGCATTTACCGAGCAGAAACATGACTTGACTTGACTTGACATCATACGAGTTGGTGCCTGTGCACTGAAACCAGTAGAGCTTGAACGTGAGTATTTCGTTGTTGCAATGCTGAGCATATCACAACGAGATGCTCCCTTTTTGCTCATCAAGCCAGCAATGATAGCGTTATAGCCTACAAATGTATTCAGTACACTATGGTGTTATTGTTCACAAATGTATTCAGCACACTATTATTGCCGATAGCGCTGAATCGCCACTCAAAATGTGTAATTCTTAAAAGCTAACAACAACCGCTGTCGCTCAACTAGGAGTCGGACTAGCTGCATTTAATTTATTTTATTTTTTTTTATTTAAATAGCGAATTACCTGTTCCCATTTGTGAAAAGTAAATTACCTGACCGACACTTTCATTTAAGATGAGTGAATTTCTTTCGCTGATGGCTTTCGTCGTCCTCTGACTTCTTTGTAGTTATATCTTTTGCCTGGTCTACCGGTACGGGTGCGGGATGCACTCATGTTGCAAATTGTTTTGATGCACTTGAACCGCGACCAATGCCTGTTTCTCTTCAGCTTCAGCCAGCTTGGAATTCTTATCCACCGAACGACCCAGTCAATATTTTTTAAGATTCAACAATTCACCAGAAGATTTGTACATCCACTCCGGTTGGTTTCTTATCATTTGCAACATTTAACATTTAACTTAAAATATATCACAGCGAATGAATGATTGTAATTCATTGACGACGCGGCGGTCTTAATTATATTTAATATTTGGGGGGCTCTGCCCCCTCACCCCCGCGCCTGCGGCGGGTTTGGTTACGCCCTGCAGACGGCCATATGTGCATGGGACTTTGTCCCAAACCCCGCTAGGAGCTCTGCCCCTTAGACCCCCTATGCGGGGGCTGCCGTCCTTTAACCCCGCCTTTTTTTTAATTTTATTCACGGCCTGCGGCGCAGCAATACATATTTATAACACAATTCGTATAAATAAACTGTAGCTGCTGTAAATAACAATACATATTTCGTCCAGATTTTATCCCGATTTTTTATTTTCTTCTGGATTTTGACGCCACCGGGTTTTGACGCCACCGGATTTTGACACCTCCGGATTTTGACGCCTCCGAATTTTGTAGCCGATTTCGTAGCCTCCGGATTTTTCGTCCGGATTTTGACACCTCTGGATTTTGTGCCTCCGGATTTTGTTCACTTTTTAGAAGAGGGTCAGATGTGGGTCGACCCAATTCGATCTTTAGCAGCGAGTATTGTATCGTGCAGAAAATAACTATTTCGTAGCTGTAGTGTAATTTTTTTATTGAAACGAATAAGCTCGAACTACTCTACTTCTCTGAGTGTAGTTACACAAAACGCTTTCTTCGAGCATCTTGTGAGAAAATAATTACGATAGGATGGGCTATTACACTTTCTCATTTCCTCCTGCATTTCGTAAAAGCATCAGTTCAGTAGGATAAAGCGAAACGCCGCGCCGTCTTGGTACATAAATAAATGGGTGTAAATATACACTGACGCTGTTATTCGAACCCGGGTGCAAATAGTCACCACCAAAAAATCGGCAAACCTTTTTCAAAGAGAAAGTAGCTAGAGTAGTCCTTGAGAAGCTAATGGAAAGGAAATGCTCTTCGTATATAAATGACAAGCTATGTATATAATATAAATATCGTAGAGAGAGAGAGAGAGAGAGAGAGAGAGACAGAGAAAGGCATTATTTATAAAAATGTCTATGTAGTCGAAAGTCGATTAAACAACTTTCACTAGTAAATGACTTAAAAAAAGCTGAGTGACAATATGAAAACGAATTATATAATTATACAATCGTAACAACAAAATTTAGTTCTAGGGTTTTAGGTTTTATGGTTTGGGTTTTAGATACATTAAATATCAGAGAGGTACGAGAAAAGTTGTAGAATTTGGATATTTGAGTCCATTTAACAAAGACAAGCTCTTTTTGCTTAAGATTCTTTAAAATCATTACAAACTTAAACAAAGAGGTATGTTCAACCAGAGCATATGTGCGAATATTCGGAAAAGGAAACTCGAAAATATTGAAATAATAATATTAATCTGCCTTAACAACCCATGAAGGGTTAGGGGCTAGATCATTATTTACTAGTTTCGCTACTTTGTGGTTCTACTTTTTGAGATCCTTTCATTACCGGAAAGTTTTAAGTGTCAAGCTGTGCGACAAACACAGTGTCATCTATTAGAGATGTACTAGGAGTGAAACTAGTAGGGGTAGAATACCCGCACCTCCCAACAAAGCCTTTCACCGGTAAGCCGTACAATAGCGCTACACTCAACTTCACTTGACTTGTGAAAAAGTTGTGGCGTCCTAGATACCGGGAACTTTGGGAGCCGAAAAACTGGATACAGGGAAATAAGAAGAGAAAAGAGGTACGACGTGTCGAAAATCGGGAAATGAACAAAAATCGGGAAATGACTGAAAAACGGTTAATGACTAAAAATCAGGAAATGACTGAAAAACGGGAAATGACTAGAAATCGGTAAATGATAAAAATCGGGAAATGACTGAAAAACGGGAAATGAACAAAAATCGAGAAATGACTGAAAATCGGGAAATGACTGAAAAACGGGAAATGACTGAAAACGGGATATGGCTGAAAAATGGGAATTGCCTAAAAATGGGGAAATAACTGAAATCGGGAAATGATTAAAAATCTGGAAATGACTTATGATCGGCGAATGACTTAAATCGGGAAATGGCTGAAAAACGGGATACAACTGAAAATTGAGAAACAGCTTAAAATTAAAATAGTCAGAAAGAAAAACAGAAATTGACTGAAAATTGTCAAAAAAAAAAAAAACAATTTCGTTCGCACCGCTCGCGAATTTCTATTTATTTTACATAGCCGAAAGAGCTTTCTAACATCTATTTGCCCCGGGCTCACGGCCAAATATAAAGAGGAAGGGCATTTTCCAGAAGCCCGACCGACTTTGACGCTCCCAGGAACGATGAAGAAAAAAACAATTTTACTGAGTCCATTTTCAAAATTTTTTCCGCCGAAAAAAAATATTTTTTCAATGTTAACTAATGATGAGCTTTGAAACTCCATCATTAGTTAAAACACCTTGGCATTGTCTATTCTATATCTTGAAAGAATTAATCTTAGTTTTTTTTATTAAAGATTTCAAAATAGAAGAATAGAATTTCAATCGTTTCCCGCTGCTCTAAAATGTGAAATTATTGGCATATGTTGACAATATGTTGACAATATTTCATTTTATTATTTGATGAAATAACAAAAATATAGGGTCAAAGTCCGCAGGAAGTCATAAAACTTTGCCTTTCAGTCGAAAAAGAAAGTTTTAAATGTTTGATATAATTGGAAAATAAATTTTTCTAGATAATTCTCTTGGGATAAAATACATCTCACATCCCTCAACAAAAATTATTCTTTTCACAACTTGCTGCCTAAATTACTATTCAAACGTCAAATTTGTAGATAAATTAATTTTTTCCTTAGTCTTAAGTTCTTTTATGATCAAATATATCAACGACACATTTTTTACCTTTTCCATAACTGCTCGTTTGATTAATAGCTTTGACGTTTAAAACGCCATTTTGACAGGTGGAATAGGCCAGGGACGTGACAGTCTTTTATTTTGATCTTTCTAAGTTAATATTCAACGTGAAGTTAGTTGTAGTTGCGAGCAAAGCTAACTTCATTGCTGATTTTTGAAGTTTTTAATGAAACCTGCTAATGTTGGTAAATTTATGGATGGAAACAGCTGATTTTTTTGCAATGAAGTTAGCTTCGGTCGCACCTACAGCTAACTTTACGTTGAGTATTACTCAGGTGCGTGACAGTCTTTTGTTTTAATCTTTGCAACTAATATTCAACGTGAAGTTAGCTGCAGTTGCAAAAAATGAGCTGATTTTTTACCTTTTCAATGAAGTCAGCTGATTTTGGTAAATTTATGAATGAAATCAGCTGATTTTGTTGCAATGAAGTTAGTTTCGGTTACAATTATTACTTCCAAATATCAAAACAATAGACTGTCACGCCCCTGCCAAAATCAGCTGAATTCATTGAAATGTTCTAAATTCAGCTGACTTTCTAGGAACTGCGGCTAACTTCACGTTGAATACTACTTGCAAAGATCAAAACAAAAGAATGCCGTGTCCCTGGTATTACTTGTAAAGATCAAAACCAAAGTGTGTCACGCCTCTGGCCTCTATGTCCAAAGGGTCCAAAGCCTACTCCATGCTCGGTTTTGTAAAGCGTATTTGTAAATTTACTAATATTGGCGCGTTCAAGAGTGTCTATTGTTCTTATGTTAGGTCCCATCTCGAATATTTTTCTGTCGTCTGGAGTCCTCATGAGATTACGTACATGAATAGGATTGAGTCAATCCAAAGTAAGTTTTTGATATACGCTCTAAGACATTCGATACAAAGGGACGACGATTATCGTCTGCCTCCCTATTTGAAGCGTTGTGCGTCAATTGGTATTGAGCCTCTCTGGCGTAGGAGGATCAATATGTCCATGGTTTTCATTTTTGATATGTTGCAAGGCCTTGACTCCCCGGCCCTATTATCAAAAATACAATTGAGGGGTTCCTGTCTGTGAGGTCAGAAATAACGATTTCTTTGTTATAGCGCATCATAGGACTGACTACGGCCAGCATGAACCTATCAATAGAATGCTGAGAATGTTCAATTACTTTGCTGGCTGCTATGACTCTACTGCTTCACAAAACGTTTTTCTTGTCAGGGTGAGATCTTTTATCCTCCCTTCGTCCTTCATTGCTCAGTTTGGAATCTCTTCGCTTATTACAGAACCATTGGAGACGAGTTGCGCTTCGTCTCTGTTTTTCGGCTTTGAATTAAAGTGGAACGGGCATCTTTTTGCGAAAACGGGCGGGTACGGGCTGCCCGTTTTCAAAATCGAACGGGCGAGGGCGGGCACGGGCAGGCGAAAAGTGATGCTCGCACACCTTTACTAACTAGAAATGAAGTAGAGGTTCACAAGTCCGCCGCCCCGTATCGGGCACGGGGGGCACGGGCATTTTTTTTTCAAAATCGAACGGGCACGGGCAATTTTTTTTCGAAAACGGGCGGGCACGGGCTGCCCGTTTTCAAAATTGAACGGGCGAGGGCGGGCACGGGCAGGCGAAAAGTGATCCCCGCACACCTTTACTAACTAGTAGAGGTTCACAAGTCCGCCGCCCCGTATCGGGCACGGGGGGGCACGGGCATTTTTTTTTTCAAAATCGAACGGGCACGGGCAATATTTTTTCGAAAACGGGCGGGCACGGGCTGCCCGTTTCAAAATCGAACGGGCGAGGGCGGGCACGGGCAGGCGAAAAGTGATCCCCGCACACCTTTACTAACTAGAAATGAAGTAGAGGTGTGCGGGCCCGCCCAATTTTTTCGGCCCGTTCACAAGTCCGGTCGCCCCGTTTGCACAGGTTGCTATTTTTCAAAATCGAACGGGCACGGGCATTTTTTTTCGAAAACGGGCGGGAACGGGTATCTTTTTTCGAAAACGGTCGGGCGCGGGCTGCCCGTTTTCAAAATCGAACGGGCGCGGACGGGCACGGGCAGGCGAAAAGTTATGCCCGCACACCTCTATGACGGACTGACATTTTTTTATTGCTGATTCGTCGTCTAAGGAGCATGATCGATGTTCCCCCTCCTACTCCCGGGTCGAAATTGGGATAGTTACAGACGTCGTAGTAAACGCCTAAGACCACTTTCCGAAGCGATCTTACCCTACCATACAGCCATGAGTTCATGGTTAGATTCGAATTAATGCCCATGTGGAAAACCGAAGCAAATATTCCTTGCAACCTTTTTTGTTTTGAAAAAATTTTAGAGGGTAGCAGAATAGATACGCACGTTATCTTAATATTAACTACAATCGGGTATATACAGGAAATTCCAAGTAAATACGTTTGGTATGTGATAACAAATTGACTTTGTTTAACGTATCGACGTTCAGTTGCTTCTTGTACTTTGTTCAAACCAATTGTTTATTAAAGAATTCTTATTTGGACGCACTAAAAATGTGAGAATCTCAAAATAATTTATCATTTACGACTCCTAAAAGTGTCTTTTTTTGTAAGGTTTTGCTTGAGTTTCTTTCGATTACTGGCTACTGCTACAATAATTGCGTCTTGTTGCTTATTCGTGGATGGTTATCCGTGTCCAAATGATGGATGTGACGGAGCTCCTGACGCGGATGGAGACTGTTGTGTATTGAGTGGTTTGATTCCATTTAGTTCAGTATATTCTGCCAAACGTTTAAACAGACTTACGATCACGGATAGTGAAATCGAGAGCATTCCCCCTCACATAATAAGCCAAGCAAATCCATATACGTTACATATAATGGACACCAATTTGAAAACACTTCAACAAAATGATTTCATTGGTGGAGAAAATCTGTTGAAAGTGAGAATTACAGGAAATAAAATTGAAAAATTGGAGCCAAACATTTTCTTCTATGCGCCAATAGTTAGTTATGTTGACTTATCCAACAACCGTATAAGAGAAGTGTCGGAATATGCTTTCGAAAATGCTTCGTTATTGATCTTTTTGGACTTGAGCAACAACTTCATTCAGACGCTGACATTCAAGTCAAATTTAGAACTTTTACGTGTATTCATGATCAGCAACAATTCGTTAACATATTTGGATGAAAACCTTTTGCAAGGATCGTCTGACTTATCTCATCTGCAAATAAACGACAACCAACTGAACATAAGCCGATTGAACGTTTTTCATGAAGTCAAAGTGTTTGATGTGTCCAATAATCCCACGTCACTTCAACTGAAGTCAAAACACTTGAAAATACAAAACACCAACTTAAAACAATTGTACATTGGCTATGAGTCGGTGACCATAGACGCATCGTCAAATCAGATTCAATCCATCGTTGTCGATCCACAAAATCGTTTAATTGAACTGAATTTATCGCAAAATAATTACACGACAATTCAAAATCTCACCGCTTTGCAGTTAATCGAAAGACTTGATCTGTCGTTCAACCGAATTCAGGACTTTAGCCTCACATCATTCTCCAATATGACTCGACTAACAGAATTGAATTTAGAAAATAGTGGACTTAAGGTCATCGATTTTGGCTTTTTTTCCATGCAACGTAAACTCGTCTGGTTGGACATTTCTTACAACAATTTGAAAGAAATAAAATTCCATGCGCTGCCATCTTCCATCAATAAGCTGTACATCGAAGGAAATAACTTAACGGACATTGATTTAAACGACATTGCATACACTTTTCCATCTTTAAAAGTGATCGGTCTCTCAAACAATCAATTCACTTGTGAAAAATTAACTGAAATTCATAGAGAATTCATCGCACAGAATGTTACAATGTATGTCGACGAGCAACTAATCGTCAAATATTCTAGAAATGTGGATGGAATTGCCTGTGAAAATCTTGACAGCAACGAAAATATGGAATTAGGTTCCACAAAGGAATTACCAAGTCATTCCGTTATGATGGGCATGGATCATTATACGTATTTGGCTGGAATTCAAGAGCAAGTCCTTGACATCATATATAACATGCATCAGCGAAGCGATTTGATGATGGCAACGGATCTCGTTTCTCAAAGTGACATCTTAGCGGTTAAACAAGAGGTGATAGATATGAGAAATGAAGGCGAATTGAAAATTATCGACGCCAAAGCTGATATACTGATGGGTATTTCCGCTTTGTTTAATGTCTCGATGAGCAGTTCTAACGATAATGTTGATCTTAAGTCCACTATCGAAGACGTGAATAAAATGAATTTGGAACGCTCTGAAGGTTTGACGTTACAGTTGAGATCAGTCAATGATAAGCTGGAACGTCTGGTTCGAAGGCTGTCCGACCTTAAAAGTGCAAAAAATTACAACCTCACAAATGGCGAGAGTAACGATTTTGTTTCATTGAAAATCATGATGATTATTACAATTGTTGCAATAATTTGTGCGATTTTAGGCTTCTTAGTCATTTTTTATAAGAAATTTTATAGACCGAAGTGTCGATATGTTTCGGCAAGTACTAACATAAATCTAGATGAGCAAACGCCTGTTTGAAGTTATTCAATGGTATAACCAATGACAGTTCACATGTCATCGCGATTAATTAATACGAAAAATGCAGCAATACCAAAACGACGTCATTAGCGATAATTGAATTAAGGTGGATTCGCAGTCGTACGTTTTGAAAAAAAAAAAATAGTTTGCCGTTTTGTCTCTGTTTTGAAGAAAACAATTATTCTGCCTCAGTTTTGCTATCTACCCCATGCGAAAGTTGAGCATTCCATAATAGGCACCCTGCGAAAATGATCCGTCAGATGGTGGATCATTCTCGGTACGTTATTCGTAAATTTTTATGTAAAATTTAACTTTCACATGACAGTAATAGTATATTATAACACAAGTGTTATAATCGCGTGATTATAGTCGAGGTGGAGTGAATGATCCGAGAGCTTCAGCCCGAGGTCTATTCACGTACCAAGACTATCTTCGAGCGACTTCTCCCTTGTGTTATACGATATTTTATTACCGGCAGCTATAATAAGTAAATTTTGCACTAATTCATCAAACGAATTTTTTCGAAAATGTGCCACTTTTCTTAATTGTTTTGATCCATGGCATCACACTCATCACTGTTGAGTCAACATTCCTTTTGTTATATATTCCTTCAGCTCTAGCCAAAAATTGCATCCTTTTTGCAGTTTGTATAATTCGACTCGACTATAATATCGCCGATTATGGTCGTTGTCGACTGTAATAGCGCTGATTATAGTCGTAGTCGACCACAACAGCTCTGATTATAGTCGAGCGGATCATAATAACGCTATTATGATCCTCCTTCGAAGTATGGAAATCGACTAGAATCTGCATATTATAGACCTATTTTCAGCGATTTTGAGTGCTATAATTGGCTCATTATAGGCGCCAATGTAATAAAACAACATATGCAAGGGGCCCGTACGCATCAGAATAGATGTGGCAAAGAGAACAAATGTTACAAAAAGACGCGAACTAAATCTCAATAAATATTGTCTTCGTCGACATTAAATTGTATTGGAAGTTGCCGAAAGAGCAATATTGAAAAAGCCGTCCGCTCTACAACATAGCAATACAAATTTTTTTGGGCTGGGGCCGGCCTTAGGACCAACCTAAGGCCCTAAGGAGACGCATCGGACCTATAATTTCATAGTTAAAAAATTTTGGCTATCTTTTCTCTACAACAATACACAGAAAACTTCATCATTTGAGGAATACTAAGGCAAACCACCAATTATCGTGTAGTGTAGTGTAGCGTGAGTTTTTGACCACTTTTTCGAACTTCGAGAGTTTTGGACCGATTATGCCCAAATTCAATACTGTAATCATTTTTTCGATTATTTTTCTGAAAAAAAAAAGACTCTGAAAATCGGATAAGATTTACCCGATTTATGTAGAGAAAACACATTAGGTCCTAGCAGAGACACAATTTTAGGGCCCTGGCTGAGTCTTGATGCTTAAAATCAAAAAGTTTCTTCCATAAATTGTCAGGCATGTTCAGACCTTTCAAACAAAAAAAAAATTATGAAAATTGGAAAAGGAGACCTTGGGCCGACAGTGCCCAAATTCAATTCCATTCTTCGACCTCAGTTTCCTCCGTCCGTCAACACGGTGAAAGGTAATCTTTTATAGGATTGAATCTGGGCACTGCCCAAATGCTGCCGAGCTAGGGCCCTGCCGTAATTTGCATAAAAAACACCTGAGCGAAATAGAACAAAAGAATTTTTTGGTCCTATAACAATAGTTAAGTGGTTTTTGGTCTTTTGCACATAACTCAAGTAAATCTTTTCCGATTTTCACAATTTTTTTTTGTTTGAAAGGTGTGGGCATGGCCGACAATTTATGGAAGAAACTTTTTGATTCTGAGCCCTTGGACTTAGCTAGGGCTCTAAAACGAGTCTCTGATAGGGCCCTACGTGTTTCTTGTACATAACCGAGTTCATTCAAAAACAAATTTGGACCCATTACCTTTGCATTAGGCTCAAGTGGGCCTCAAGTCGGCCCTCACAAAAAAAATCTTTTGAAGAGCAAATTGAGGGAAATATTTTTGTCTATGCCGTAGATCGGCCCTAGACAAGAAAAACGTTGTAGAGAAGATTGAGGTAAACATTTTTGTCTGTTTTGTGCTTTCGGAAGGATTTTTTTATACCGTTGCTTCGGACAGGTTTTTCAATATTTTCCTATCGGCAATTTCCAATACAATTTAATGTGGACGTAAGGCAGTATTTACTTAAATACGTTAGAGTCTTTTCGTAACATCAACTCTGTTTGCCACATCTATTCTGATACGTACGGGTCACTTGCATATGTTTTTATTGCTGATTTGTCATCTAATTACCATGATAGGACTCCCCCCTAATCCCTGGTCGAAATTCGACTGTTTACAAACGTCGTAGTAAAGGCATAAGCCGCGTTCTCGAAGAACTTCGTAACTTCGTACGGGTCTAAAAATACTCGTGAGCTTTCCTCTTACCACAATTGTGTCCTCATGTAATAAACTACTTTCGCAGGGTCAAATGTAATGTACTCTAGAAGGGTGAACATTTTACTAAACGGATGAACCTTTTTTCTAAACGGAGAATCGGCCATTAGAAATTCAAAAAGGCATTTAAAATATGTAGAAGTCAGAAGACTTTATTGACAGTTCATAGTTTAATATCAACTTTGAATTTGTAAGTGCTGACTAGCCCTTCTCATTTCAGGTTGATTTCTTTTTTTCGACTTGCGGAGCTGGTTTTCTGATAGATAATCGATCCTAGGATCCTACATCAACTTTTACGAAGATTATTTTTCGAAAAAATAAGATCCAGGTAGGAGCGGATGACTTTTATTCTTCTATTTCAAAGCGTTGGTTAGATAGAGACAGATGTAGTTGATAGAAGAACAAAAGTCATCCGCGCCTACCTAGATCCAATTTTTTCGAAAAATGATCTTCGTAAAAGCTGATCTAGGATCGATTTGCTACCAGCAAAACAAATCCACAAGCCGAAAAAAAGATTAATATCTTAAATGAGAAGGGCTAGTGCTGACTATCGTATTCACAATAATGTTAGTTACGTTAGCCATGCTTTTAACATTATTTCTAGATTCATTGCTCATTACATACATACTTGCGTCAAAATTGCGACTAGCTTTGCTATGCACCAGTGACCTACCAATAGCCTCTATTGCATGCTATTGACAGGTGCCCAAAAGCTTTTCTGTGCGCTTGCCCACAGTCTCTTTTAAGAACTATTTGGACATTACTAGCAGACGCGTGTTAAAACATCCGCTAAAAATAATTGGTCGCAAATTAAAGTCTCCAATTTGCTCGCCTTTGGCTCGTTTGTAATTGTTGTAGGTTATACCATAAACCAAATTTTATACATTTTTCTCATTATCTGATTTTTGCGCTCGTTGAATATTAACATCAAAGAATTTGTTATCTTTGTAATTAAAACAATAAAAAAAGAAAAAATTTTGATTTGTATTTCTTCCATCGGTTATGTCCTTCTGTCCATTATATTTCTTGAATATCGACCTTGCCGTTTGTTGATAAAACCTTGAAAACTTTTACACATCTGGATACAAGACATCAAAACTATCGAACATTAAGAATTTTCCCTCTCTATTTAAAGGCAATAAAAACAGGAAATACACTCAAACGTTTTTATGTTGTTATACTTTCACTTTTTTCTATATACAATAAACAATGGCAGAAGGTAAAAGTGTAACCATATAAAAACGTTCGTCTGTACCTTTTCTTACAGGTAAAAATTACTGTAAAGTTTTATAGTATCTATGCTTACTACTGTGGTGATCTTTGGCATTGTGAAAATTCCAAAACATTTGAAATCATAAAGAGAATAACAGAAGGAGGGAGAGCGAGAGAACGAAAGAGTTGAACATTTTATAAAACATAAACTACACATGCAAGCATATGTACCGTAGCAACCCTTTTCGCAAGGGAAAATCAAGGATCAAATTTATGTCATAAAAGAGCGAATGAAACATTTGCATTTTCGCAAATAATTTTAAAAAAATGTGAAACATTCTTCTGAGTAAGAAATTGTTCTACGGCATGCCTTGAAAATGCACCGATTTTTTTATAAGCTTTCCCAAACGTCAAGTTGTGCAGCCGCCTACATAAATTTGTAAATTGGCCGACCGAATATTTCTGACTTTTGAGTTATCCGAAATATTTGTTTGATTGCAATTGTCTAGGGATTTACATTTCTAGCCGAAAACTATCTCAAACATAAGTAAATTCATTGAGGCTACAAATGGCCTCAGCCAAATTTTTGGCGGCTTTCAAATGCTGGTCGTACTTTGCAAACAAAATAGTTTTTGTAAAAATTTCTGTGCATTTTAGGGGCGTACTGTAGAACAATTTTTTGTTCTGAATAATGTTATGCGTCGAAGTTGTCAAAATGCAAACGTTCCATTCCCCAGTGAAAGAAGAAAAGTACCTCTGCACCAAAGTCGCTGAAAATGTTTTTTCGTAACATTTTCGCGTTGATTTTTCGAATTAGAAAAATTGGCCTCATTTGTGTAGGTTGACGAGGCATATTTTTAAAAAATACACACTATCCATCAGCGTCGAAAAACACACGTTTTCCGGCTGGTGGAGCCCAAATTTGCGAAACGTTTGTTTTCCTATATAATTTTGGACTTCCCTAATATTCATTGCTTTACACAAACTTAAGGATCAATCTCCATAACAATTGACTGTTTTGAGATGATAATTCATTGGAAGAGGTTTTAAGACCTGATAGAAAGAAATTATGAGTCTGACGTCTTCAAAAAAGATCTTTGTTTTTAAAACTTTTGTGTACTTCCCACTATATAGGCTCTCTGGTCCACAAACAGCTCTGGCTGAAAGATCTCTACAGTGTTTTTGAAACTTCATATCATTGCGCTTCTGAGGGCATATTAGGTTTTGTTGGCTTCAGCTGTTAGCGCCCGCTACAGCTCTCTCAAAAAGTGCTTTTTTTCAACTTTGAATCACTATTGCCCAGACCACAGATTAGAGATGAGCGGGTTGCCCGAAACTTCGAAAAACCCGACCCGACTCGAACCAGAACCCGACCCGAACCCTACCCGAGCCCGAATTGTTTTTTTCGGGTTAATGGGTTTCGAGTTTCGAAAATTTTAATCGGGTTGGTTTCGGTCCGGGTCGGGTTTCGAAAAATGGTCGACCCGCTCATCTCTACCACAGATCAACTTTTGACGATTTTTAAATTTTTAAAAATTTGCCTCACGAATGGGGCTAATCTCAGTCTAATCCGAAAAATCATCGCGAAAATATCACGAAAAAACGTTTTCAGTGACTTGGGTGCAGAGGTACTTTTCAACATCTGTCATAGCCGGACAAAATTTTTATTAAAAAATTTTCTTATAGGATTTTCTCAGGATACAATTTGCTTGAGATATTCGGAAATTCACTCTTAATTCCACATTTATTTGAACTTGTTTGAACATATTTTTCGTTGTAATAAAAATTTGAGAAAACGTTATCTACTTCTAGACCTGCAGCAATCACTTTTTTCCATTGAAGAACAATGGTAAAAGTTGTTTAGTGCAAAAGGCGTTGAAATATCTATCAGAGTGTTAACTCAAATGTATTTCATTTCATTTATTGTACCCGCACGAAGTACCAAAGGGTCTTACACGTTTACTACAAACAACTCTATTGTTACATGGGGTAGATCGAGGCGGGAGTTGGGGGAATATATATATCGTCTAGAGATGGCGAATCAGCAAAAAAAAAAAAAATTCGTTTGTTCGTCGCGTCATTTTGTCCGAACCGATCACCACAAACTTTTTCCCTGAAAGGTACATATGTCCCATGATTCAAGTTCAGAAATGAGCAAAATCGGTCAAGTAGTTCCGGAGATATGGTCGAAAAAGTGACCAGAAACATGGTTTTTCGAGAGTCGGTGAAACTTTTTCGCGAAAATCTCAGCAAGTATAGCACGAAAATTGTTCATTTGATCTCACAAATCTGGGAAGTTTTTTTTGTGGAAATCGGGTCAGTGGTCTGGGCACAGCGAACAATGCAATGAACGAAATTGAGTTTATTAGTCATATACGAAAGCAGATGGTTTTTCATCTGTAGTTGCTCAACTATGCAATATGGAGATTTACTGTCAAAGGCAAAGTGGTAGAGAATCAAATTTTAGAGAACACGTGTTTCAGGGTTTTAGGGAAAAACGGCCCAATCTTGGGATATGGCCACTTCTAAAATTGGAAGTGATGACCCATATCTCTAGAACTGTGAGAGTTAGAAAGTTGCTTCAAAAGTCAAAATTAATGAGAATAAAATTCTAAAGAAGATGTGTTTCAGGATTTTAGAGGAAAATAACTCAATTCTGGGATTGGGAGAGCTGACTCATATCTCATATCTATGGCAGTTAGAAAGTTGGGCAAAGTTGAAGAGAATAAAATTTTAGAGAACATGTGTTTCAGAACTTTTGGAAAAACTGGCCCAATCTTAGGATGTGACCACTCCTACAATTGGGAGTGATGACTCATATCTCTAGAACCATCAAATAGAAATTTGCTTCCAAAAGCAAAGTTGCAGAGAATAAAATTTTAGAGATCAGGTATCTCAGGGCTTTGGGTAAAAATGCCACAATCCGGGGATATGACCACTTCTAGAACTGGGTGGGATGACTCATATATCTAGAACTATGACAGTTAGAAAGTGGCGTCCAAAGGCAAAGTTGTAGAGAATAAAATTTTAGAGAACACATGTTTTAGGGCTTTGGGAAAAGTTGGCCCAATCCTCCGTTGTGATCATTTCTAGAATTGGAAAGGACGACTTATATCTCTAGAACTATGGCAGTTAGAAAGCTGCTTCCAAAGGCAAAGTTGGTGATAGTTACATTTTAGAGAAATTAATTTCAGGATTTTTGGAAAAACTACGTTGGTTGTATTTGTGATATGGTAAAGGGGAGAACACTTCGGCCAACGAAATCAATAGTATTATCTCTGTGGATGTTTTAAATTGTTATAATTCAATAGTTTGCTCATTTTTATTTAGATCGTTCGAGTCTTTTTGCTACATCTATTCTGTTTGTCACATCTATTCTGATGCGTACTGGTCTTTCCTTATGTTGTCCATTAAAAAGCATTATAATAACGATGTAAAGAACTAATGTTGAACATTGTTTTATTTCAGATACGAATGTGATGTTTGTCATGCTCGATTCACTCAATCCAATTCATTGAAGGCACATAAACTCATCCATAGCGGTAATGTTTACATTATTCTTTGCGTTAGTTCGTGAATACTAAAAAATTTCAATTAACAGTGGGAGATAAACCAGTTTTCAATTGTGAATTATGTCCAACGACTTGTGGGCGAAAAACGGATCTTCGAATTCATGTTCAGAAATTGCACACAGCTGACAAGCCATTGAAATGCAAGCGATGTGGAAACTTATTTCCAGATAGATACAGTTACAAAGTGAGTTTCAAATTGAATTATCTGCGACAATCGAAAATGTAATTTTAATTTCCGCTTCAGCTTCACTCCAAAACGCACGAAGGTGAAAAATGTTACAAATGTGAACTGTGTCCGTATGCCTCAATATCGGCTAGACATCTTGAATCTCATATGCTTATCCACACTGACCAAAAGCCATTCAATTGTGATCTGTGTGAGCAATCATTTAGGTAAGTTACGAAAAGTAAATGTGTCCACATCCACATGTCAAACCGACCATATTCTTCCAGACAAAAACAATTGCTCAAACGCCACGTTAATCTTTATCACAATCCCGACTACGTAGCACCGAAGCCGAAGGAAAAAAATCACAAATGTCCGAACAGCTTATGTACTCGATCTTTCCGTCACAAAGGTAATCTTATTCGTCATATGGCACTTCATGATCCCGATTCAAGTGTACGAGAGGAGGCTATGGCGTTGAAAATGGGCCGAAGAAAACGTATTCAAATCATTGATGGCCAACAGGTTGAAATCTATCAATCGAATGATGATTCCGAAGAAGAGGAGGAGGAAGACGAGGACGACGAGGAAGAGTATTTGGATGAAGTTAAGCCAAATGCTGATAGTCAAGGAAAACGTAAAGAGATGTTTATGAATTTGAAAGGCGACAATGGGCAGGAGTACGTTGTTTTGGAAGTATTAGAAATGCCAGAAGGTGAGGAAGACGGTAGACCGAAACAAGAATACGTTTACGACGAGGAAGAAGAAATCGAACAGATAAACGATGAAGATCCCATGGACGTTGACACTGACTTTATAATAGGCGATGGTAAGTTACTCAGTTGTTCGATGCTTCGTAGATTCACTTGCTATGTTTCAGAACTGCCAGATGATTTGCAGGCAATGGCTTCATCAAACAAATTTCGTGAGCAGCCACACAAAATGTTATCTGACGATAAGGATATGTCTAACTGCTTCGGATTCGATGTGAGTTCATATAAAATTTCATTTTTCAAACAACGTCTTAACAGTTGGCTTCTATTCCGTAGGATGACGAAGATGAAGATGAAGCAGCTGCTGCAGGAAATAGAGAAACAGATGACAAAAGATCCATTAGATTGTTGGAAGAATATGTTATCACTTAGGTGATGCTAGCGTGCATTTATACACAATTGAAATAAAATCCAAGTCACATTATTAAATACACAAAGCCCTGTTGTTGTTGTTGCTTTTTTAGTTAAGTGCCAGCGGATGCTCGAATTACTAGCGACTCGAAAAAACTTGTACTGAAATCACAATTTCCAGGATTTACGTCTTCCAGGGGTTGATATTTAGGAAATTAATTCATTCCCAGTGGTAACAACAAGTGCCGAAGATCTAAGTAAACTTCAAGAATCTTCGGGAGTCGATTGAAGAGTAAATTGAGTAAATTACGATTTCCCAGGTTTTATTACTTTCGGCTGATAAAACAAGAGTTCCAATTACCTGAGAATTCGTAGTGTCGTAAAAATCCCAAATCCCATCAGATGATAATTCTACGACATTTACAGGATAAACGATTACAGGCAAATTCCAGCACAGTTCCAAGTTTCGATTCTATGGAATAGTGTATAACTATAAGCGGCGTATACGCACGAGGAACGAAGCAAATATTCAGACAATGGCTTGCTGCATGAGTTGTATGTGTATTAGTTCAACCGTTCACGTTTATAGGTGTGATGGATTAAACAATTTACACGGTCTTAACCAATTTACACGCGATACGAACACACCGACAGCGAATAAATTAAATTATATTTCCACTAAATGAAATAAAACAGACTTATCTCACTAAAGAGATAATTACACATTGAGTATCGTACCGTGATAGCGCGGTAAGATTTTCTACTCGCCCTCCAAAATTATGACTTCTAAAATGGTTAATGATAACTTAACAATCGAAGTTCGATGTTGGCAGCAGTGCTTTAGGTCTACAATGTGTCAATGTTTTGAAAAATCTGGGGTACCGGAGATGAAAAGACTTGAATATATAAACATTTGGCCTGGCTTTCAAACCTGTTGTTTTTAAGAAGGGTGGGGAAATCTTCTTTAGACATCCGGTCCTCCCGGACCGAGGTAGTGTTGGATTCCATTCTTCAATGACCTACCAACCAAAAACCCCCTTCCTTAGTCTTCATGCTCTCTTCTCCCCGGAACCGCCCCACAGCATTACTTCGGGGATGGGCTGTGCTTTCGCACCTACTCTCTCAGATCAACTGGCAGTCTTCTTTGATCGTCCCTCCATGCACTTTGCAGCTTACCCATTATTTTCACAACTACATTATCGGCTACTCTCCACACCTCCTCATCGCGGCACATCTCCGATATTATGTTTTCGGCGTTTACATCTGACCTACTCACAGTCATCAGCTAACCTCGGTCTTGTTCGAAGCGGGGACAGACAAATAACACGTGCTCCGCAGTCTCTTCCTCTCCCTCGCATGTCGTGCAGAAAGTTGACAATGTGAATCCAAACCTGTGCAGGTATTTCCCGAAGCATCCGTGGCCCGACAGAAACTGTGTCAATTGGAAGTTAACCTCTCCATGTTTCCTCTGTACCCATATCGTTATGTTTGGTATGAGTCTATGGGTCCGCCTTCCTTTGTCAGAATTGTCACACTCTCGCTGCCACTGTATCATTGATTCAACTCTTAATTGCGTTCTTACTGATTTGGTAGTTTGACCCTCTTTTCTCTTATTTCTATGACATTCGTTGTCTTCCGTCAACGTTATGCATATGGGTATTGTTCCAGCTATGACACATACAGCTTCTAGGGATATCGTTCGGTATGCACTTGCTACTCTTATGCTTGCTAGCCTTTGGGCTCTATCAAGCCTCCTCCGATTCCTCTTCGTATCTAGCGCCTGTATCTACGTTGGTGCCCCGTAACGCAACATCGATAGGGTGACGCTTACTAGGAGCCTCCTTTTGCTGCTGTGCGGTCCAAAGCCATCTGACATTATTCTGGCTAGTGCTGCGGTGGCTTTCACTGCCTTTTCGCAAGTGCAGTCCACATGGCTATCAATGTTTCTGCGGACGTCCAGCATAATTCCAAGGTATTTCAATTGGCGAGTGGATGTAATTTCTTCCCCGTCGATGTTCAATACGATCCGCTCAGTTTTTTTGCAGTTACTGACTAGCATGATCTCGGTTTTTTGGTGGGCCAACTTCAGCTTTGCCGTTGTCATCCAGTTTTCTCCACCTCCATCTTCGACGTTCCGGATACCGTGGGGATCAAGTCGTGGGCAAAAGCAATCGTCTTAGCGCCACTTGGCACTTTCAGCCGCAGCGCTGTGTCATACATTACATTCCACAGCGTTGGTCCTAATATGGATCCCTGTGGTACTCCAGCTGTGATGTCTACTGTCTTTTTCCCTTCATTTGTATGGTACGTTAGCACTCGTCGCTCGAAGTAACTTTTCATCATCCTGCAGAGGAAATCGGGGACCCTCTTTGCATGCAACACCTTGGCTATCGCCCTCCAGCTTGCGCTAATAAAGGCATTTCTGACATCTATCGTCGTTACAGCACAGAAGCGGTTACCCCGTATTCTTTGCTTCCGCGCCTTGTCGCAATCTCTATAACTTTTTTAATGGCCTCAATCGCCGATCTCCCTTTTCGAAATCCGAATTGCTCGTCTGACAGTCGTGCTCTAGCATTTCTCCCAATCCATCCAACAAGCATATAGGTCTATATAATGATGGCTGGTCTGGCGGTTTCCTTGGTTTTGGTATTAGGACCAGCTTCTGTTTCTTCCATATTTCAGGAAAATATCCGTCGTCGAGGTACTTCTGCATTGTCAATTGAGCATGTTAGGCTTCACGCATGCTGCTGTCTTCAGAGCTACATTGGGGATTCCATCTAGCCCTGGCATCTTTTGTGCAGCCATCTGGATTTCTGCAGTCACCGACCGTTCATGTCAGTCTTCCGCTTCATCGTCATAAGGAGTTTGCAGCTATGTTCGTGTTGTGGGGAGAGCTCTCTCACTTCAAACCTGTGGAAGAATATATTAGTGTTTTTGTAAATTCAGTTTGTACAGTAAAAATCCTGTCCGAGGGTTTATGTGTTAATTAAAAGGCGATTTGTCGCCATATTGTGAAAAAGTGAAATTTATAAATGTATGATGGAAATGATTCCAAGTTGGTTACGCGGTAGGGGCAGGGGAAGTTTCTTTAGTTAAACCTGACTAAATAGCTCGCCGGGATGATCCGTTGGGATCACGGTTTCTTCGGAACCAGTTCTTTGGGGTGTCCTACGAACGGGTGTTCGGCGATGGGCAAATCATGGGAAGCGCTTTGTTTTGACGCCACCAGCATGGAAAAATTTGGCGCAAAAAACTATACAGTGTATAACACATGGTTCAAAGTTGAAAAAAGCCATTAACAATTCTTCCCTAATACTTCCAAATTGTTCAACAAAAGTGAATAGAGCAAAAATGTTGCTGATTTCGTCGTTTACGACTCATCATTACACCTTGTCTTAAGACCATGTGCATAGTTCAAAGACAAAGAAAGTGAACAGTGATTAAAAAATGGGAGAGGAAAACTTTTCAACATTTATTTAGCGTATGGTAATTTTACATTTCTGGTTCAGAGTCAAAATTAAAGTTAAGTCAAGAGTAAAACAAAGTACACATTTCACATAAAAATTAAGTTAATTGAAAATTAAAATGACTAGAAATTCACTAACGATTCGTCACAAATTAAGTGCTTCCAACCATTTCAGGGCACGATCGCGAATCATTCTCAGATCGTCCAGGGGGCCGTTGTATTTGAAAATAGGGCAATCCATTAGTAGGTGGTTAGTAGTTTGATGTGGGTTTCCACAAGTACAACTCGGATCGGTGACTATTTTCCATTTGTATATCATTTCATTACAGCGGCCATGCTTAGTCCTAAGTCTGTTCAGGTTACACCAAATCTTACGATTCAGCGTGAATTCCTGGGACTTAGCTGAGTGGTTGTCAAAATTGAAAAGCTCACTCCAATTTTCCTTCCAGATTTCCTTGGGGTTGAAACTGGTGGGCTCCGTCCGTAACCTTACGGTACAAGGCCAGCAACTTTTCAACAAACTGACGAGTTTGAGAGCGTTATCGTATGAATGAAATATTCAAAAGAATTGAAAATTTCTAAAAGACTTTCAGAAATTTAGGGGCCGTACATTATTTATTAGATTGCTTATGAAGGTGAAAAAACACAAAAACACAAAATCTTAAGCGATGACTTGGGTACGATGCGAATTTCATGGCATAAGGTTTGTATGAAAATTCAACTTTATACAACACATATAGGCAAAGACCCGTACGTATCAGAATAGACGTGGCAAACGGAATAGATGTTGCAAGAAGACTCGAACGTATCTTATTATAGAAAATATTGTTTTATGTAGTTATAAAAAACTATAAAAATTTCAAAGATTCCTAGAAATTACCCAAGGTAATGTCGAAGGCCTAACCGAAGTACGTCTGAAATCATTGATTTTGATGGCCGAAATGTTTTCCCCTGCACAATATCTCTATTTGACCAACGTAGTTTCTTCAAGAAATCTTCAAACTATTTTCTCCAAAATGTAATTCTCACCAACTTTGCCTTAAGAAGCAAACTTCAAACTGCCGTAGTTATACACGCAGAAAAAGAGAGGAATTAATAAGTTAACGAAATGGCATTTTTTACGCAATCCAACAGTATTTTATTCAATCCAACAGTATTTTATTCAATCGAAAAGTATTTTTCGCGCAGACGGACAAAAAACGCCACATTTTCTCACCGATTTTCTAAACGAAAAGGAGCTATTTAGACTTACATTTGAAGAAGCATTTTAGGTGGGACGAAAAGTATTTTATGTCCTAGGAGCTGGGAATGAAAATACTTTTCGTCCCACTTCTCACTGCTGACGTGGGACAAAAAGTATTTTATGTCCTAGGAGCTGGGAATGAAAATACTTCTCGTCCCACTTCTCACTGCTGACCACTCTATTTACTATCCATTTTTGTTTGCATTTACGTGAACAAAAAATCAAATGATTAATGAGAAAAATTTAATTGTACACTTGCTATGATCATTATATGAAATTTCATGCAAAATTTGTCTAGTTTTTTTGTTCGGAATCTGGCGTTTTGTTCGTCTGCGCGAAAAATAGTATACATCACTCGGAGCTAAGACGGTGTTAAAAAGGTCTTTCCTCGGGCTCCGCTGCGCTCCGCCCTTGGATTCGACCTTTTCACCACCTGGGTCTAAATGCACCATTTTAGCTCCTTGTGATGTAATGTACTATTATACAATACTATGAAATGGGTGAAAAGTGTAAAAAAAGATTAACCTGCTCGATATACATACCATCGCATTGTGTAATATACTGTTGGGTTGTGTAAAAATACATACCATTTCGTTAATTTGTTTATTTCCCCTATTATTTCAGTGATAGATATGTGACATCTTTCCCAATTCTAGAAGATGCTTTATCCCGGGATTTGGTAATTTTTCCTTAAAACCCTGAGACACGTGTTCTCTAAAATTTTATTCTCTACAATTTCGATTATGGAAGCAGCTTTCTAACTACCATAGTTTTGAAGATATGAGCCATCCCTCCCAATTCTAGAAGTGACTACGTCCCGGGATAAGGTCATTTTTCCCTAAAACCTTGAAACATGGAGTCTCTAAAATTTTGTTCTCTACAACTTTGCCTTTGGAAGCAACTTTCTAACTACCATAGGTCTAGAGATATGAGTCATCTTTCCCAAAGTGTTCATATCCCAGGAATGGGTCATTTTTCCCTAAAGCCCTGAAACACGTCTTCTCTAAAATTTTATTTTCTTCAACTTTGCCTTTGGAAGGAACTTTCTAACTCTCATAGTTCTAGAGGTATGAGTCATACGTCCCAATTCCAAAAGTGGTCATATCCCAAGAATGTGTTATGCTTCCCCAAAACCCTGAAACACGTGTCAAATCCAGCAAATCTTCATTATGCATAGTTAAGCAAATAAACGAAAAAAAAACATCCGCTTTCGTTTACAGCCAAGAAACTCAATGTCGTCCGAGATATTTGCGAAAAAGTTTCACCGACGCTCGGAAAACCATGTTTTTGGTCATTTTGCCGACCATATCTCCGGAACCACTTAACCGATTTTGCTCATCTTTGAACTCGAATCATGGGACATATGTACTTTAAGGCGATCGGTGCAGCCGTTTGGAGAAAACTGACGGGATGGACAGACGGACGATCTAGACGATAATAGATGCATCCCCCAACTCCCGCCTCCATCTACTCCATGTTACAATAAAGTTGCTTTTGCAGTAAGCGTATATAGGAGCCTTGTACTTCGTACGGGTCCAAAAAAAAAAAAAAAGTTCGTCAAGTTGTATTTTTATCCATACCTTTCGCGATGAGATTCGCATCGCAGCCAATGTGATTATCGCTTTACATCTGTTATTTCACAAAAATAGCAAAAACCGCCGTCTGAGCATCGAAAAGAAGTGTGCTTCTGCCATCTAGGGTTCAGAACAGGTGGTTTTTATCTGATCTGAATCTGAAAAAAGCAAAATCTGAATGTTCAGATCAGTTCAAATTACTGTAAATAATTATATGATCTGATCAGAACATTTCATATCTTTACTTTTCAGATTCAGATCAGATTAGATTTTCTTTCAGATTGACTTTAGATTAAATTTAATTTTTTGGTTTGGTGCCATGAAATACTTAAGTTTTGTAAGTGGGAAGTGTGTGGGAAGAAATGGAAAGTGTGTGGGATGAAGTGGAAAGCGGCTGAGATGGTGTGGAAAGTGCGTGAGTAGAAGTGGGAATTGTGTATGATGTGTTTCCACTTCATACCACACACTCTTAACACAATCCGACTTCATCCCACATTTTTTTTACACTTTCCATTTCATCCCACACACTTTCCATTTCATTTCATCCTGCTGTACTCACTTATGTGTCTGAATGAGTCTTAAGGCGCATCAAAACTCATAAAACCCAGAAGTGAGTGCCACTGGTCCAACACACTTATATCATCATCACATCCCATCATACTTCACATACTTCTCACTTCATCAGACAAAATTTCCCTACCTGTATTACGATTTCGAGCACAAAAAAATGTATTAGTTCTATCGAGATAACATTAAGATGTATGTCAGATTTCAGATTAAATTGAGATCTGTTGAATTCAGATCAAATCAGATCAGATCGAAGAATACAATTTTCAGATCAGATTCAGGTTAAAAAATTTTCAGATTAATCTGGAACTAAACAGATATATCGGATCTGTTCCAAACCCTAAACTCATAAAAAACTTCACTGGGAGAATTTTTCAGAGAAAATATATGAAAATCTCTCTTCTGATAACGTCGCTAAGGTTTTTATTCTTTTTATTGTTATCGGTATTTAGGTAAGTACAATAGAGCATGTTAGGAGAGCCCGCTGGTGCAATATTTGAGAAATTAATGTTGTCATCCGGAAAAACACAAAGTGACTCAGAAAGTCGAAAAAAATCACCAAAAGTCTGGAAAGTTACGAAAAGTCACGGAAAACAACGAAAAGTCACTAAAAACCAAGAAAATGTCATAAAACCATGAAAATACTGTGACATACCGAAAGATTCGTATCTACTCTGAAAAGTAAAAAAATTTTTGGTACTAAGTAGTTGAACTGTCAACTTAACTTAATAGTTGAACTGTCAACCTAACTTAATAGTTGAAGTGTCAACATAACTTAGTAGTTGAACTGTCAACCTAACTTAGTAGTTGAACTGTCAGCTCAACTTGATACTTGAACTGTCAGGTCAACTTGATACTTGAACTGTCAGGTCAACTTGATAGTTGAACTGTCAGCTCAACTTGATAGTTGAACTGTCAGCCCAACTTGATAGTTGAACTGTCAGCTCAACTTGATAGTTGAACTGTCAGCTCAACTTAATAGTTGAACTGTCAGCTCAACTTGATAGTTGAACTATCAGCTCAACTTGATACTTGAACTGTCAGCTCAACTTGATAGTTTAGTTATCAACTCAGCTTGCTAGTTGAGCTATCAACTCAACTTGCTAGTAGAGCTATCAACTCAACTTGCTAGTTGAGCTATCAACTCAACTTGCTAGTTGAGCTATCAACTTCGATAGTTGATATTTTGCAAAATTACCGTCCGAGTCTATTAAAAACGCTTATCTTTGCCTTACATTTGCCTTTGTTTCTAGTTTCAGATTTAGTCAGATGTTGTTTTGCTTACAAATCCGACGATCATATTAAAGAATTTTTCAGTTTTTTCAATCAATACATCTGCTTCCCACTCAACAATTAAGTTGTCAGTGTGGGAGTACATACGAGACTTCAGACTCCACCGTGTAGATAGATTTATTTTGATTGTCATATTTCTATGCAAAAGAACATATTGCTGAATGAAAGTTTAAGACAAAATATTCGCTATTACGAAATAAAAAACTATCGACTGTAAATGACCGTTTATTAGAACTATTTTCAATTTTGAAAAATCGGATTTTTTAGAGTTAATTTAAGTTTGATTTCTTTTGTTCTGAAGCGAACGACTGACTTCGCTTTATATTGAAGGGGCAAACAACAATGAAAAATCGTGTCCCATCATTCATCACTCGATAGACTTTCGGCCGTCAATTGATTTTCATTCGATCGTCTGCTGGTCATTTGATCGATATTTTTCTCATTCATTGCCTCCAATTTGATTAAAATAGCAATTAGAACTTGTCCCACCATTTGGTCGTGTTGCTTCCCCTCGCTTTATATATATCTTATCTCAACGCAACTATTAGCAATCGACAATAAATGGTGCAATTCAAACTCAACTCTATTACAAGTAAGGTTGAGTATAGCGCTGCTTCTCATAGTTAACATTATACATTTCGTCGTATTTCATCATTGTTAACAGAATTAATTAAATATGAAAGTTGAAGGTCTAGCACTTATTTTCGTGTTATTGAGCGGTGTCAGTGATGGTTCGCGAATATTGATTTACTATCCAACAATCGGAATATCTCATGTGTTACCCGTGCAAGCGTTAGCCAAAAGTCTAGCGGAACGTAATCATGAAATAACATTCGTCTCGCCATTCCCACTAAGCAAACCTGTGAAAAATTATCGTGATATCAAGTTGGAGAACAACGATGACGCAACGGCTTCATTTATTAGTGAGGTAACGAAAAATCCGAAAAATGTGTCGATGTTTCAGATGATGTCAAAGATGCCACAATTAATATTCAAATTTGGCAACGAAACGTTGCAATCGAAAGAGGTGCGAAGGTTGATGAAAGAGGAACAATTTGACTTGGTTATCGTGGGCTTCTTTTTCACCGACTTCGGACTCGGTCTAGCCGATCACTTCAAATGTCCTAGCATTGTGTTCAGTCATGGTGCTGGAAGTTTTTGGACGTTGAATCGAATGGTCGGCAATCCGACATCCTTGTCCACGGTTCCTAGCGGCTTTATTCGAGGAGAAATGACTAGTTTTATTAATCGATTAAAAACCTTTTTCTTGACTGGTGTGGAAGTGGCAATCGCTGAGTATATGAAGTACTACAGCAAGCAAGTATATGAGTAAGTTTGTGGAGAATTAATTTTTCGATCTCTACAACATTTTGAATGAATTTATTGCAGATACAACTTTCCTAAGAGTGAAGGTTACATAAGCTATGAGGAGGCACATAACAACGTTTCGCTGGTCTTTATGAACTCACATTTTAGTGGTGCATCCGTTCGTCCTCTTCTACCGAATATGGTGGAAGTGGGTGGTTTACAAGTCAAACCAGTCAGTGATCCTCTACCCGAAGTTAGACGATTCTTGACGACGATTTAGAAGATTACCACAAAGTTTTTTATTTTATTTAGAAGCTCCAGGCATTCCTTGATGGTGCCAAGCAAGGTGCAATTCTGTTTACTCTGGGATCGAATTCAAAGAGCAAATACTTACCAGAACAAACACTGAAGATACTTCTAACCGTTTTTTCCAAGCTGAAACAACGGGTAGTCATGAAATGGGAGTCAGACGTCTTGGAAGGAAAACCTGACAATGTTTTTGTCGGCACTTGGTTACCTCAAGATGATATCCTTGCGCATCCAAACATTAAACTTTTCATTTCCCATTGTGGTCTAGGTGGCGTTGTTGAGGCGAGACACCATGGAGTTCCCATAATCGGTCTACCGGTGTATGGTGATCAACCAAAAAACGCTGAAGAGGTCGCTAGTGAAGGCTGGGGTATTCAAATGGACTTGATGGAACTCACAGAGACTTCCTTAATGGAGTCCATTAATGAGATCATAACCGTTCCGAGGTATGAACCTTTCCTTCTGCACCAGATAAATTCATAGCGAAATCTTTAACAGATACTCAGAAATTGCTAAAAAATTGTCAGCACTAACACGGGATCGTCCAATGAACGCTAAAGATACAGCTGTCTATTGGGTTGAATATGTTTTGCGACATCGAGGTGCTCCACATATACATTACGCTGGTGCCGATTTAAATTTCTTACAATATAATTCTTATGATATCATCGGATTGTTACTATTGATTTTGTGGATTAGCGGTAAAACCATAAAATTTGTTGTTGTAAGACTTTGCTGCAGGAAAAAAATACTCCGTGGAAAGGGGAATAATCGTAAGAAGACAAATTAGATTTTTAGGTTAAGCTCATGTATCTTAAAGTAAATTAAATAACAAGAAATTTCGTTTTCTGATGGATGGTGTGATTGATTATTGGGAAATTAATTTTTAACGGCTACAAATGTGAGAGGTGACCAAATAATTACATCATTCGATAATCACCTCTCGACCGATAAACATCTTTTGAAAAACAATGTGGAAAATTATCAATTATCAGCTATCGACAATCAAATATTTGGCTCAAATAGAGACAGTGTGCCAAAACACACAACGAAAATTCTTGGATCTTCGCGTTAACGATATGGTGAATATATTTAGTGATATTGCTGTATATGGCTCATTCCACGTGAAAATCTACGGTTGTAAATAATGTAAATGCCACAGAAACTGAACACCAAAAAAAGGATTTCTTGGAGGAGTCTTGCAGAAAGTACAGTCTCAGAAAAGTGAAAACCGACGCTTCTGATTTATCATACGAATTTACCAAACAGAATTTACAAATCAGGCTTTCAATTTTCCGTTCCTGTAGGTGATTCTTTTGGAAGGGACTGGGGAATACCGTCTAGAGCCATATTGTGGATCTATGAGACGGTGGTCAGACCCATGTTGAGCCATGGCTGGGTAGTTTGGTGGCCTAGGCTCAACATGGAGAGCGCGAGGAAGGAGTTGAATGAAATTCCGAGGCTCGTGTGCATTTGTGTCACGGAAGCTATGAAGACTACGGCCACAACAGCCATGGAATCACTCATTGCGCTATCGCCCATCCAGACGATCGTTAAAAAGCCCTTGCCTCGGCAGACAGGCTGAAGCAAAATGGTCTCTAGATGAGGAATTTTGAATCTGGCCATAGAAGGATCCTGAAAGTGATCAACGACAGGATCTTTGATATGCCCAGAGATCGCATGATTCCACAGGTCGACTTTGTGAGGCGATACCAGATCGTTATACCGGACAGAGCGGATTGGCTAGGAAACTGGCTGACCTGCCTACCGGCTGATGGATTGGTGAGCTTTACGGAGGAAGGAGCGGGAGCCGTGATCTATTCGCAGGAACCTGCGAACTGCGACAGTCAACATTTGGGAAAGTTAGCGAGCGTCCTCCAAGCGGAGACGTTTGCGACGTTGATGGGAGTGATGAATTTAGTTCCAGAAGGAATGACGGGTGGCAGAGCGACCATCTGCTCATCTGCACCATCTGCTGCACGAAAACAATTTCGAATTGCGAGATTCTTGGAAGGTGGCATGAAAGGAAAGTAACATTCGAAACTCAATGTTTGACTTCGACACACACAACAGTAGTTCAAACGAGTTTTTGCTACCACGGAAAATATGGTGCAACGTGAATAGAATTCGTACGGGACATGGACGATGTAACAGCATGTTATTCAAATGGCGATTGACCAACGATGCAAGTTGTGGTTGCGGCGAGCCATATCAAACAATCGAACGTATGGTGAAGAAATGCCCGATTTGGAAGTACATGGGAGATGAAGACGATCTGAAGAATTTTAACGATCAAGCGTTGCATTGGCTGAGAACCTTTAATCTGTGATTTATCGATTTTATTTCATTTAATATTTATTTATTTTTCTAGTTTCTCTGTTTCTGTTTTCTACTTTTTTTTTCATTTTCTTTTTCGTTTTTTTTTTTTTAATTATTTTGACGATTTTCTTTATTTTAACTAAGAAGCGAAAAATGTGATTCTGCAACTACTTTTGTAAATTACACAGGTGAAATGCAAACCATACGCTAAATAAATAAATCTGCTCAGACAGTGAGTCGATGATAAAGGCGCTCGCGTCGCCTGTGACAACGTCAAAACTGGTTAAGGAGCTGAAAGGGACCCTAATCCGATCGGGACTGAGAAATCAGATCACGATCGCCTGGGCACACCGGTGTAGACGGTAATGAGAGAGCAGACGAGCTAGACAGACAGGGTTCAGCATCTGCGATCGAAGTCCTAGAACCCCACATCCCGATCCCACACTCTCTGTGTGAAAGGGCGGTGGAACACTGGGTGCGGGCTGAGTCCGCAGAGTTGGCTCGCATACGGCGGAGGAAAGCACACGAAGCTCTTCTTCCCGGCGCCTGACGAGAAGTGGGCCAAGGAGCTTCTCAGAATGGACCGTAGTGGCATTACGAGAGTAGTGGGAGCCATTGGGTGGGTTGAACAAGCACTTGGCCAAAATGACCAAGTTCCACCTGCTAAGGAGCATGGCATTAGGGGGTTATGTGATTCGACCCTCCGATATCTTAGACCTAAAGGAAGGTTTTAAATGATTTGGAAGAAGGGACGGGGCTTGCGTCACGTTTCCCTTTTAAAAAGGGTTTTCGTTGTGATTGTAATGTTTTGCATTATTTCGAGCCGTCGCTGCCGCCGAACCGAAGCGCGGCGGCTACTACTTCCATGGGCGAAAATGATACCCTCAACTTCCTCTACAACATATCAAAAGTTTTTTCTGAACCGCCGCCGAACCGAAGCGTGGCAGCTACTACTACAAATGGCCCTGGATCTAACTAACTAACTAACTAACGAACGAACGAACTAACGTAGGATATTTTCATTTACTTTGGCTTCTATGGAAGGATAATTTTGTACCGGAAATTGCAATTTTCAAAAGGTCATATCTTCGGATCCACTGGACCGATTTTAATGGGTAAAATGTCGATTTCAGTCAAAATTTAACAAGGAATCCAATGAACTAGGTCTCAGAAGGGGTACGACGCAAGGGAAAAAAGTTAAGTTAAAAGTCAAGTCAAAGTTCCGAAGTCTACGAAAAAAAAAAATTCTGAATTTTTTGTTCGTATGGGGACTTCCGTCACGGGCGCATCGCTACCGCGCGCCCATGATTATATCTACGAAGCAAATTCATTTCCAACTTAAATTGAAAAGTTACAGCCTGGAACGAGGGGTGGCGCACTTCATTTATTCCATTTATTCTTTTATTCCATTTATTCCCAATTTTTTTTTTTTTTTGTTTTTGCGAAATATCTGAACCTAACACATCACAAGTTAGACAAATAAGTTCAATAAAAGGTTTGCACAAATTATAAAGCATTTAAACCATCTTGAGATTAAATTTTATTTTTTTGGGAATAAATGGAATAAATTTATTTATTCCATTTATTCCATTTTTCAACAAAAATTCTTTTAATTTTTCAAAAGTGGGTTTTTCACTTTTTGACTCATGAGTTGAGTTGGGTGCGTTGCCATCAAAATCAAGTCTATTTGAGGTTTTGACGAATTTGAAAAAATTATAATTTATTTCAATATTTATTCCATTTATTCCATTTATTCCCATTTATTCCATAAACCGCAGAAGTGCGTCACCCCTCGGTCTGAAATGACTCCCTTCATTATAACGCAACGGTAAGTAATCAGTCATGGAACTTGACTTTACCCAAAAGGTGGGAATTAGTAAAATCAAATAAAACATATGGAAACACATGCCGAAAATGTATTTTGACCCTATACCACCTCCCACTTATTTTTTAAGGTTGTATTGATCATGACACAAAAAATTCAAACCATCCGAAAATGTCCATTTTTCATTTTAAAAATGGTCTGTTCTAATGCCAAGTATGACCATCCGGGTCTGGCTTTGAATCCCTCCCTGACAAGAGATTGACCAGTGTTGGTATTTTTTCCTTCTTCTTCTGAATTTCTTTTGAAAGTTAAGCTAAGTACACACATCCAACCGTAACCGAAATTCCCATACATTTTTCCGGTTCACCATACAATTCGACCGAAATTTGACATAAGTCCAATATATTTTCTGTTAAAATTTCGGTTACGGCAGATGCGTGTACTTAGCTTTAGACTTTTGCTACACATTTTCAAATTTTCGTCAAATGTCATTCAGCCTAACACAAAACAAAAATCAAAATAAATTATAAATAGTTGTCAAAAGTGGTTATGTCAAAAAGGTTGCAATCACCGATACGGTTTCGTCAAGCGTTATTGGAACGAAATCAGCCGAAGCAAAAGAAAAATGTTTAATTGGTAAAACAACGATATGTCAAAATAAACCAAGAAAAATCGGATGAGGTGCTTTGTTGGTTCTTTTAAAAGTGGAAAAAAGCACCAAAAAAGACACTATTTCAAGTCAGGGTTGCCAAATCTTCCAAAAGTGGAGTCGTCAAGCTCTAAGACACTTCGACGAAAATCTTGTGTGACATGCAAAGTTAAATGATGAGAAACGAGAATAATCGGTGTTGTTGCCGTTCATGCGGATAAAGGAAGGAGTTCTTAAAGACCTTCCACCATCATACAGTATTATTCTGTCACGCAGGAACTGCGTATTGATCTTGCCGGTTAGCACGTCATGAATGAATAACAGTGAAGGAATAAAAATGTTCTTCAACGAGATACATGAGAGAGTTTGCTTGGGCTGCCTAGCGTGACCGGTTCAATACCGATCGGCGCCACTTTTTTTGTGTTTCTTTCGATGGTTAGGAAAGGACAAAACGAGAACATTTTTCTGCTGTCCATTAAATTCTCATACGAGCGAAGGACTAAAAATATCTTTCAACGAGATATATGAGAAAGTTCGCTTGGGCTGCCTAGCGTCACCGATTCAAATCCAATCGGCGCCACTTTTTTTTGTTGTTTCTTTCGATGGCTAGGAAAGGACAAAATGAGGACATATTTCTGCTGCCCAGAACAGATCGACAAAAACAATTAAAAAAAATTTCGGTGATCGTATTTAAAGCGATTTTCTAGTTTGGTAGCTTTCATTATTTTTTTAGTACACTCTATTTTCTAGTTATCTACGTCATTACGCAATTTTCTGATTTCACATACGCAAAGGACAAATTGAGAACATATTTTTGAATTAGAAAATGTAAGAGTCAGAACGTTCCTATGGTCATATTGAACTAGAGGTTTTAGTACAAGTCCAAGAAAATAATCCTTTATAGTCTTGTTTAAGGAAATGTTTTGAAAATTTTGAATGTATATTCTGAAAAGACAAATTGAGGACAAATTAATTGCATCATCAATTTTGTTCAAATTTTTATCGTTTTCAAAAAAGCGATTTTGAGCTTTTTGGCGTTTTAGTACACCTCTATATTTCAGACCCCAAAGTAGGACAAATTTTTTTTTGTGTCGGACGCATAGGAAAAATTGAGGACAAAATATTTTTGTAGATAAAATAAAAATCGGGCTCGACGACTACACATTTGTACCAGACGCTTGATTCGAATTTCGTTCTTCACTTTTTTAGGTAAATCACAATGTGAAGAGAACATTCAAAGCCATTCTCATGGCTCGCTATTTTCGTGAGACCAACAATTGTTCGCCTAATGCGTCTCCACCGGAAAATAACTTCGCAAGTTAGTTGCACTTATTTTTCATGTCGTATTCGTGTTATTAGTTTACATTGTTATTTAGGCAAGGGGTCGTTCACTTGCGATATTTGCAAAAAATCCTTCACATTGAAATATAACATCGTGAGACACATGAGAACTCATTCTGGTGAGTAGATTACTATCACAAAAGTTCTGAATGAATAAAAATTTTTCAGAGTTTTTTTTTCGTCTCTTTTATTTGATGCGTAGGTAAAGGTAAAGTGTGACGCAGTCCGTAAGTCTGCTTCCGAAATTAATGACACCGTTTCCAAAATTGAGGTGACGCTATCGCTGATAATAACGATTGAATGGAATATTGTGTTCAAAGTTTTACTTTCTAAAACAATTACAGCCCTGAAAGGTAATCAAAAAATCTTTTATGGGATTGAATCTGGGCACTGTCGGCCCAAGGGCCAACGAGCTAGGGCTGTTTAAGTGGTTTTTGGTATTTTGTACTTACCTCGAGTAAATCTTTTCCAATTTTCAAAAAAAATTTTTGTTTCAAAGACCTGGGCATAGCATAACACTTCGTGAAACCTTCGGCTGCCTGCAAAACACTTTGTGGCACCTTTGGCTGAATTCGAAACACTTCGTGGCACTTTCGGAACATTTCGTGTCACCTTCGGAATACTTTGTGGCACCTTCGGCTGCCTTCGGCTGCCTTCGGAACACTTCGTGTCACTTTCACGGCCTGCATTTCTTTCCCGAAGAAATCAACTCTCTAGGTACTCTAATTCAGAAGATAGCAAAAAATCGAAGATGGCAGCTATTTTCTGAAAATGTTAAAAAATTCTGATTACCAAGCTCTATAACTTTCTAGCAGAAGCCAACTCGAAAGGAATTTTCACCCCGGAGGTAAAATTCCAAAACTCCGTGCATTACCTAAAAAACCTTCAAAATTGACCACTTTCCATATTCCATGAATTTTACCGGAAAATCGGCTAATGAAATTTTTCATTTGGAGTCGAGCTTGACGTTCCCTGAAAATTTCAGGAAAATCGACGGACTGGTTCTCGAGATGGAAAATTATTAATAGATAAGCGTCGGTCGTTATAGATACGTACACACATACATAGATGGATAGATAGAAACCGACAGATCAGAAAAAAATTTTTCATAACAATGAAACAATGAACAATAGAAAAATCGACGGTCCATACAAAAATATCGTTTTCAAACCTTGATATCTCAGCCAATTTCCGACCGATTTTAATGACTCTGGGCTCGTTGAGCTGAGGATGCTCAGGCATGATGAAACTTGAACTCTAACTCATAAAGTATGCACTTTTTCTTCCCAAACATTGGAAAGTTCGCCTCTTGTTCGAGCATGTATGGGTATATGTCCAGCCAAATTCATTTCAGATTGATTTCCTTTTTCGGCTTTTGTAGTTGTTTTTCTGGTAGATAATCGAGCCTAGTTCCTGGTTCGACGTTTAGGAAGATCATTTTTCGAAAAAATAGGATTTAGGTGGGTGACGGACGACTTTAGTTCTTATATTCTAAGGCGTTGGTTAGAAAGAGGCAGATATACTTAGCTTTCTAACCAACGCTTTAGAATAGAAGAACAAAAGTCGTCCGTCACTCACCTAAATCAAGTTTTTTCGAAAAATGATCTTCAGAAACGTTGATCTAGGCTCGATTATCTACCAGAAAAAGAACTACAAAAGCCGAAAAAAGAAATCAATCTGAAATGAATTTGGAATTATCCACATCGTTTTCGCTAAAGCATTATTTCATTTGCCATTTGAGCAGCGTTTCGTCGCGGCCTTACTTTTGGAATAGTTATGGTTCCTGTTTTATAGACGTGTTTTATGTGTCGATTCAGTTGGACGATTGCAATAAAATTCCGACATGTTTTGCAGATACATTTGTCCAAACTCGTTTGAACCGACGGGCAATATAAATCGTACATTACATTGTTGGTCGGTATTTTTAGAATCGTCTGCAATGACGCAAAAATTTTCAGGAGAAGCATTCATCGATGTAACCACCACTTCGTCACTCTGAATGATCGAAATCGGTGCTATCTTAATGCCAATGCTTTTATATTTATTATCTCAAAAATACTACTGGACCTAATAAGCACTTGACCCCCTCCTCCCTTTATCCGAGTGCGTCCCGTTTTTTATACCCTCTCCCCCCTGTTATAGGACGTCATCTATTGATACTCCACAGAATTAATGAAAGAATACAAGTAATAATTTTGTAGGAGAAAGACCGCATTCTTGTCCGCAATGCAAAAAAACGTTTGCACAAAGAGGCGACTTAAAAAAGCATCAGATGATTCACACAGGTGAGTAGTTAGGATATGTACGTTTATCGAATGGACAAAAGAATAAAAACAATTTTTAGGAGAAAGGCCGCATTCTTGTTCGCAATGCAAAAAAAACGTTTGCACAAAGAGGCGACTTAAAAAAGCATCAGATGACTCACACAGGTGAGTAGTTAGGATATGTAAGTTTACCGAATGGACAAAAGAATAAAAACAATTTTTAGGAGAAAGGCCGCATTCTTGTTCGCAATGCAAAAAAACGTTTGCACAAAGAGGCGACTTAAAAAAGCATCAGATGACTCACACAGGTGAGTAGTTAGGATATGTAAGTTTACCGAATGGACAAAAGAATAAAAACAATTTTTAGGAGAAAGGCCGCATTCTTGTTCGCAATGCAAGAAATCTTTTACAGCAATTGGCAACTTAAAAAAGCATCAGATGATCCACACAGGTAAGTAGTAAGGATACCGAATGGACAAAAGAATAAAAACAATTTTTAGGAGAAAGGCCGCATTCTTGTTCGCAATGCAAAAAAAAGTTTGCACAAAGAGGCGACTTAAGAAAGCATGAGATGACTCACACAGGTGAGTAGTATGGATATGTACGTTTACCGAATGGACAAAAGGATAAAAATAATTTTTAGGAGAAAGGCCGCATTCCTGTTCGCAATGCAAAAAAACGTTTGCACAAAGAGGCGACTTAAGAAAGCATCAGATGACTCACACAGGTGAGTAGTAAGGATACCGAATGGACAAAACAATAAAAAAAATTTTTAGGAGAAAGGCCGCAGTCTTGTCCGCAATGCAAAATTTCTTTTGCACGAATTTCCTCCATGAAAAGGCATCTGAAGACCCACACAAGTGAGTAGTTAGGATACTTACTTAGGACACAGTATGATCAAAAAAATGAAAATCTCCTTTTTTTGTAGAGAAATCTTAAACTTGTCTACAATGCAAGAAATCTTTTAAGCAACAAAAGTATTTAGAAAAGCATGTGGAGACGCACAGAGATGAGTAAACCTTTCACTTTGAAGGAATTACAAACATGCAAACCTTATGATTCACTTGGTAAAAATCGAAAACTGTAGCTCTGAAGTTCTTGTGCATTGTGAGAAATGTACTCACTGAAGCTTCTTTGTAAAAACGTAGATAATTTCATCTGAACTGAAGCTCCATTCTATTAATAGATAACTGTCTTTCATGTAATTTTTTGCTAATTAAATGTAAGTAAAGTGACAAAATTTTGATTTTTTCTAAAATATTTTTTTTCAAATGCAAACAGAAAGCCCAAAGGAAATATTGCACAATAAAGATCTAAAATTATGAAGGCTCAACAAATAGTACACCTATAAGATCCGTAGCATAAGGCTGGCAATCACCCAGTCCGTTTATTTTCGTTATCTATCACTAACTCCCAGAAGCTACATATCTCGATTTCAATGATCGCGAAAGTATTCAAAACACGTCCCATTGAATCCAGCAAACGACCCAAAGCGCTTCATCCTTACTGGAATCGAATTATAGTCCGTGACGGCTCTAACAAAGTATGAACATTGTACTGCAAAGACGAGTGATTAGGGATTTTAAAAATATCGTTCCTTGATGAGTTGCCTCTACAGAGTTTCTCATACAAGTAAGCAGGCGTCTTCGTCTTTGAAAAACTATGCAACAAAAGACAGCGGCGATACCGAAGATATGTCATGAGCGGGCAACCGAGAACTTTATTCATGTACTTACTAATACTGTCATAACGTCTGAGCCCATACACAAAGCGCACACATTCCGTGAAAGCTTTTTCTAAAGATTTAACATCAGCAGCACTAAGGTTTGTTATATACATCGACGAAGCGTAATCAAATACCGGAATAGTAAGCGTCTTCACCAACATCAGCCGAGCTTTTACCGAGAGAATGCGGCTGTTTGTCCAGAGACTACGAAGTCTTGAGAAAACCTTTGACCATACCTGCATACCTTACATGCAAATTGAAAGAAAACTTCTCATCCATAACAACCCCAAGGTTCGTAACCTTGTTTGCATAAGGTATAACTACTCCATTTATCAGAATGAACAGAAGGAGGGTGATTACGACTAACCGAATAAAGATCCTGATTCACTTTAAAAATTGCTTCGCTAATACTGTATTTACCAAACGAATGAAATAACTGGTCGTCCGCAAACATGTGGTGATGCATAGATTTCAGGCAGCAGGGAAGGTCGTTTATGTACAGCGAGAACAACAATGGACTCAGTACGGAGCCTTGCGGATTGCCAGTTGCAATCCGTCGAAGCTCCGACGTGTATCCGCCAACAAAAACACTCTGAAACCGGTCCGAGAGGTAGTTGCCAATTAGACTCATCGCAGAGGAGGAAAAACGAAACCGAAAATTGCCCATATCAATTTTAGTGTAGTTCTTCCCATACCGGGGTGCTTCATCGTATGGTTATCACAACTATACGATCCGAAAAGCATATCATGCAGAGACATTCCATGAGAAACCTGGTTGAAAATGATTACCTTTTCTGGCCTGTTCGTCAAACAAGATCAATGAGCGACGGTCTCGAATCAGCTTGAAAATGGTCAAGTCAAACGAATGTGTTTTGTCTCATGTTAATATTAATTACATTGAAAGAGTGAAAGATACCGATTTAACTAGCTTATATGATGACATGATGTATATATTAGTTGCAAGTTGTATAATATGCAGCATTTCATATGCTTGTAAATTATTTGCAGTACGTTGTAGAGATGAGCGGGTTGTCCGAAACTTCGAAAAACCCGACCCGAACCCGAATTTTTTTTCGGGCTCATGGGTTTCGGGTTTCAAAAATTTTAACCGGGTCGGGTTCGGTCTGGGCCGGGTTTGGAAACAGTTCGGGTTTCGAAAAATTTTATCGGGTCGGTTTCGGTCCGGGTCAGGTTGTTGTATCATTTTATTCGGGTCCCGATCCTTTATTGACTTTTTATAATTTACAAAACTCGTCTAAATTTTATCATCTTAGATTACACGAATTTTGTTTTAGTCTAAGGTCCGTGAAGAATGCCTTGTTTCGAAGTAATTTGGGTTGTGAGTTTCGAAAAACTTGAGTGTCTGGTTCGGTCCGGGTCGGGTTTTGAAACAGTTCGGGTTTCGAAAAATGTTATCGGGTTAGATTCGGTCCGGATCGGGGTTTTGACACAGTTCGGGTTTCGGGTTTCGAAAATTTTAATCGGGTCGGGTTCGGTCCGGGTCGGGTTTAGAAACAATTCGGGTTTCGAGTTTCGAAAAATTTTATCGGGTCGGGTTCGGTCCGGGTCGGGTTTCGAAAAATGGTCGACCCGCTCATCTCTAGTATGGTGCTTTGCATAAGAGCGATATCGCCAAAACTTCGACTAATTTCGGGAACTTTATTTACCACGTATTTCGGATCTGGGCAAGCGATACATGCCTAGAATCGTGGTTTCAAGTCGAGAAATACGTATTTTTCCGTTTTTTTTTTTTAATCGATATTGTCGGACTTAGAGGCCTTGAAGTACATGGTATACACAGGAGTGAAAACCAGTTTTCGACTTGAAATTACTATAATTTTTTTATCAAAATGAACATCATCTGAAGTGATACCATCAAAAACCGAAATTATATCGTACAGAGAATTTCGAGGTTGATCTCTTCAGCCAATCTGATAGCTGTCCAACCGAATTTTTTGGGCTCGTTTGAAAGCTTATGGCTCTAGCAACAGATTGTAATCAATTTCTTAACACAACGATTCGGTTAGCATAGTTTCTGACAGCAAAATGTTTCACGGAGGTAATAAAACATCGATACTTTCGACATTTTTTTAGCTGACTAATACCGAACAAATGCGTAAATAAATAGGAAACATTCACAGACCCATAGTCTTTCATGTCTGAGATCCTCCTTCACTTAGATGGCTGTTTTGTTGAAAAAAGTCCAAAATTCAGAACTAATAAAAAATAAAATCAACAAAACGATTTTTAATTTGATGCGGCAAAACATTTCTGGGGTTTTGATTGGTCACTTTTGTAGTGGCTAGGCCGCAGATATTTTGAACACTCTTAGAAACACTCCCAGAACATTCTTGCCGCAGAGAGTTATACACCCTTAAAAGTCGAGCACACTTTGGGCTCTAGCTCCTTAAGATTCGGCATGTCCGAAAAAAAAGTTTTTTTAAATCGATTCCTTAACCTCACACAAAATATTGTTTGACCTAAAAAACACCAAAAATATTTTTTTTTAATTTTTTGAAAGAAAATTGTCGGTGGCAAAAATCAAAAACTTCGTTTTTTCAAATTTTGTACTTTAAAGCGTCGTCAGCGCCACCTATTTTGCCCAATGTTTCCAAATTTATTTTTCCCTAAAAGGCTCGTTTATTACCTTTCCAACGATACCCCACACGATGAATTTGATGGAAAAATGAGCTTGCCTAGAACGATAATCTCGAATTTATCCCTCTAGGGCAATATTGTTTATCTCGATGTATATGTTCTCGGAAGATAAAATAGCGTATGCACCTCTTTCCTAGATGTTTCTTTTGACGGCTCGGTACATAATTTCCAAATCGCCAAAATAAACATTTTGGAAAGAGGTGCATAATCTACTATTGCGCTTGCGAGCGAGAAAACGAGTGTTTCTACGACAAAATGTTCATTCAGTGGAACGTGGGAGCGGTAGTAGCTAGAAGTAGCTACTTTGTTACCGACAAGAATATGTAACTTTCTCGCCGCTTTTGCGTGGGCAAAACACGAGTTTTCTCACCGCAAGCATGAAAAAGAAGTTTTTCGGACTAACCTAAGGCACTGAAGCGTGAGTTGATCCAACTCAAAGGACCCTACAGCCTCAATCACTCAACCAATTTTCACTTATTTTTTTGTGATTCCTGGAAGTTCATATCTTTCATACAAAACCTTGAAAAGCGATTTCCGCGCTAACTTCGCAGAGATATAGTTTCACCAAACTTGAAAAAACCACTTTTTCGATCGTAACTTGGAAAGCTTCCGACTGATTTTGCCCATACTGAATCTTTTCTCGAGTTTGTACAAAAAACCAAAAACTACTTAAAATGCTTTAACTCGGAGGTTTTTGGGCCGAATTGCTCAGATTCAATTCCATAAAAGATTCTTCAATTACCTGTCAGGGAAAAAAAATTTTGAAAGTCGGTTGAGCTATCGTGTTGACGAACATTTTTTTATTGCTGATTTGCCAGGACCATGATCGATGCTCCCCCCACTCCCGGGTCAAAATTCGACTGGCTACAAACGTCGTGGTAAAGGCATAAGCTCCGTTTTCGAAGAACTTCGTACCTTCGTACGAGTCTAAAAATACCACGATGGTTTCCCAGTTCCCACTAGGGTGCTCCACGAAAAAAAGGAAAGCCACAGGTTGATCTCGTTACCCCACACAGAAAATTGAAAGAGTCCGAAACGACCAAAAAATTTTTTTCGAAATTCTTTGAGTGAGTGGGAGGCCTATTTTTGTGGACGCATGTCCTGATAAGTTTCGTCAGAAAATTTTTTTTTGACATTTTGGAAAACTAATTATTTCAAAGAAACTCATGAAGATTAGATTAGAAGTTTATGGGAATGCCCAGCCATGTAGCTGGACTAGCACCTGGATCATTGATCCTTTGTACTATTTCCCTAAAATTCCTTCGTTTACAGCTGAGAGAATATAAACCACTACACTCTCCTGTATTTTGTGGGGTTCGTGTGGAGTATTTTTTTGTATGATATTTTACATTGAAAATATGGGTTCCACACGAAAAAAACGAAAACGTCAAAGTGTAGTTTTACATTTTCTCTTAGCTGTATTTAACAAAATAAAATTTTCACAAACAAAGGTTTTACAATTACTTAATTGATTAAGACGAGAAATTCAAAACTTAAAAGAAAATTTTTCCCGTATATTTCGTTGACGTCATTTAGGTGATCGTAGCCTGTTCCGTTCCATCGTTCATTGAAAAACTTTCACTTCACACATTTCCAAAAGCATATCAGACAGAACACAGAACACTTCAAATCGAATCAAAAACTCATGGAAACCGTCTGGTTTTCTTCAGAAAAACAGCCAGATTGTTAATGACCATTGACCATAGAGCTAAGAGTTAGATCGGCGCTATTTAGTTCTGGTTTGCCAATAATATTTCTCCTGAGGAGTCTATATCTGGGACAGACACTAATAACGTGATAGCCAGTTTCGTCACCTAGACCACAAAGACATTTGGGGCTATCCGAACAGCTGATGTTGTAGAGTGCTTATTAAGACTACA
>WJQU01001599.1:0-10000 GCA_029228625.1 Pseudolycoriella hygida | reverse complement strand
CAAGGTCTACAACTATGTCTAAGGTTCCCGTTCTGACGTTCTTGACATTACTTTCACTATTCAATTTTAAAGGCTGTATGAGTCTACCTACGGCATCTCAGATGCCTTTAATTGCACTGCAATCGGTGCTGGAGGGCCGAGGTCATCTCGGGCAGTAAGTTTACACAACATTCCATGACACTGTTCCAATGTTTCCGAAGCAGCAACATTCGACAGCGCAAATTCGCGTCCGAATTATAAGCCTTCCCCCATCCTAGCACGTCATCATGAACAGCCTCAATTTTTTTTCCGATTTTCTTTGATAATTTTATTGACTCGGAAAACTACGGTCCGAACGTTTCAACAGGATTGCGAGAAACTCGCGTGACAGGGGAGTCCAAAAATACAATAGTGGTTTATTTACCAATTTCTATACAATTTTTTTCAGTTTATTTCTGGACGGTAAACCAGGACGAATTTTTACGCTCCATACATTCAAAATCGAAAAAAAAAACAAAACAAAAAATACAAACAAAATAGATTCAATGGACATTAAGCAAAGACAAAAAAATAATGGACATAATCTCACATTTCGTCGGTAAAAAAATTTCGCTTCGTTGTTCACACTGTGATCGAAAATGTCAACAAATTGTTTCAATCTCAAGCATTCTAAAACAAAACTGCAAATTACTTCACTCATAACCTACCTAACGTCTATTTTTTTATACCATGACTCACCTTCGGATATATCTGTTCCTTGTTGAGATAATATGTTGCTGTACCATACACCACAAGTATAATTCTTTTCTTGCAAAGGTTTATATGCAAGAATGTTTTAAGTTTTCTTAGCTGTGAATTTATCAACCTAGTAGTTTGCATGTAAGAAATTTTCTGAGACATAAGTATTTTCTATAAGAACTCGAATAAACTATACGTTGTTTCGTTCCATCAGCTTACAACTGTGAGAAATAGGGTGAAAAGGTGTTTTATACCTCTCTATTCAATCGAGCCACAAGGACGAAGTGGCCGAGTGGTCTATGGCGTTGGACTGCTAATCCAATGTGCTCTGCACGCGTGGGTTCGAATCCCATCTTCGTCGATTTTTTTTATTGTAACTAAATTCTGGAATGAAAATAAAAAGCTTACTGCAAATTGTATATCCTTCGTGTTAGGTGAACACATATTACGCCTTTACAAACAATTCACTACATTCGATGAAATTTGCTCTCGCTCATATGTACTTTCGTCATTGACTTAATATTGTCACTCTTGAAGCAAATATTTGATATTTCTCTATAAAATAAGAATAATTTTGTGAAACTATTCTCAAAAATGTTTACAGGAAAGATTTTTTTTATAAACTGCATCGCCGTGGCTAATTTAAATTGTAAAAAAATTCGCTGTCTAATTTCTTTTTATCAAATTTCAGATATTGATGTGCGGATGATTGATAATTTGTCTCTATACCAATCCGTTCATTTATACCAACAATATCATTCCAAATTCTAAGAATAAAATATGAAAATGAGAGGCGGTGGTGATACAACATTTCTTGAATACAAAAAAAATGGGATCGGAGATGTCAGCATTCTCCAGAAGCCTATACGAACGTCGGTTACAGGATTTAAAGAAGTTGTGAAAGCTTACGAAGACGGAACGAATGAAGTAGAGTTGAATTGAACCGGGCATTTGAATGCTTACTATCTTATGAATTCTTTTTTTCAGATCAAACTGTTGCTGGAAAATGAAGCTGATCTGATGTACGAGTGTAGAGTGTGTCGTAATATTTTCCGGTCTTTTTACAGCTTTTACATTCATAAACGTGATTTCTGCAAAGAACGTTTCAACGCTTCATATCATTTCGTATTTCCCGCATATGATCAAGGCGTTGCTACAATGGTTGAGCAATTAGACACGCAATTGAACAGCTCAGAAACTAAAGAGAATGCCAAAGACTTGAGCAGCATAAGCGACAGCTGGATGCGAAGCAAAACGAATAATGATCCGGATACTTTGAATGAATTGCACGAACAAGGTAGTGACAATTTTACTCAGGATGACGAAATGAAGGAAAAGGTAGTTCTTCAATTGGAAACTATTCCCGAAAGTACTGTGGCTGTATATCAAACTTTAAAAATGAGTGATGATGATGATAGCATAAAGGACGAGGTGGACGAGGTGCGAACTATGTTTGAGGCAAATACAGCCTTTTTGGGGCTAGACGGCAAAATAAGTGGTAGAATGGTCAGCAGACTACGTGATAGAGCCAAGCAAAGGTGCAAAGCTTGTAAGTCTCAAAGAAAGATACATTAATTTGTTCAATCCATTGACATGTTTCTGTTTCAAATTTTGTTTAGGTTTAAAAACGTTTATGACCCGAAAAATGTTGAAGCTTCACATAAAAAGACAGCACACACCGTCGACGGGTGTCTACCCATGCACCTTATGTGATCATCGCAGATTTTTATTACCATCAGGATTGATTCGACACTTAAAGAACGACCATAAGTAAGTAGCCTTAGATACCATATTTCATAATATCCACAAGCAGCACAAAGTTCGCTCTTACAAATTTTGAAAGAAAGCAGTAAAAGTTATAAAGCGATTTTTCAGTCCATTGTGCAATGCAATAAACTGAAAATCCTTCGAACCCTAATATTTGGGAATTTATTCCGAAATATTAGGATCTGCTTCGAAGAGAAAACAGGAAAAACCTGAACAAGTGTGAAGTGTGTGTGTTTCATTCCTGGCAACGAGATTTGATTCATATCAGGTTCACTTTTTTGGACCTGAACCTGCACTTATTATCGTCACTAAATTCATTTGATTATAATGTCACTCTTCGCAATATTTTAATAGATTCTTTATCTACATCTTCATCAAATTGTAAGCTTTACTAGCGATGTGTGGACTTTAAGTGAAGAAACTTTGTGCATTCGATGTTGCTTCTCTCATTCATTGCTATAGAATTTTAACTAATGCTGTTCCAAACTTTTTTCTTTTCTTTTTTGCAGAAAACCAATGCGTCGTATTCGTGTCATACGAAAATCAATTTTAAAACGCCGCTGCCGAATAGATAAACTTAAAGAGAAACGTCTTCCTTTCCGCGAATTATCGCACCTACAAAATGGTACTCTTGGACAATCATCCGGTGCATGGAGTGACGATTCATCTTCGGTGTGCATATACTGCGAAAAGAATATGCGAAAAGCGGCACTGGCAACACATGTAAAAAATTGTTCACAACGCGCTGCAGTTGCAGTTACCAATGAACCATCAAATAATGTTGATGATAACAATGTTGACCATTCAGCGCAAAAATTCATGGCAATGCTCAAGAAAGAGAAGAAATTACAAGCTGAAACGCAGAAACTCATCGATGAGGAAGAGGCTACTCTGGCTGATGAAATTAGTCTTCTCGGTAACAATTCGTCCGGCGGGAATGCTGATGTTGATAAAAGCGATGTGAAAGAAATCACAATTGTAAAGAATAAACGGAAAAGTCAAACAGTGCGAAAAATCCGTACTCCAACAGAATTTAACGTCGGCCACACTACCCAGCAAGTGGATGAAGACAATACGAACTCTGAACAGACGAATGCAGATATTGTGGAGAAGAGTGACGTGGCAACTATAAAATTGTCGCAGAAAAAGAAAAAAGACACGATTTTGGAAAAAACTTCAATGTGTACCATGTGTCCAAAAAAATTCACTAGTGTCAGCAATTTACGGCGGCATGTTGCAATGCTGCACAATCGTCAGAAAACGTTTAGCTGTAAATTGTGTGACTACACCGCTTACCGTAAGATTGATATTACAAGTCATTTGGGTGCACACCATCACATCGAAGAGCCAGAAGTCCGTTCTCAGCTTGTCGTCAACATTCAAAATGGCACCAGCAAATTCAATGCTGAAAAAATCACTGTCGTTGCGACTGCTTCGAATAAAATCGAACAAGAATTACAGAACCAAAGTAACGAAGCAGATAGAGTCGAGATTCAAACATCCCATACAATGCTTGACGTTACAATCCATTCAATTCAAACTAATGATTCGATTTCAGCTGGTAGTAGCAGTAATAGCCCGGAGACTTTGGATAGTGCCACCGACACAAAAGAAAATTCGTCAAATACAGAAAAACTTAAAAAGCGTGGACGGCGGCGCTTCAAGCCAACCAACTTATTGAATTCGTCAAACGATTCGTTGCCAGAATCTCAACCTTCTGCATTGAATCGTCCGGTACGAAATCGCGTGAAACCAATGAACAAAGACTTTGTCTATGATCTCTCTAATTTACTGCGCAAAGATGCTGGTTACAAAGAACAAACGATGCCAATTGTCATCAAAAATCCAAAGAAAAAGCTGCAATCACTTGTTATAAGCACAACAGAGATTCGTGAGGTAGAGGATGCTACATTGACTATACCTGCGAAATTACCGCCCATTACCTGTCTTCATGGCTCGTCTGATTCAATGGCTGAAAATGCTATCAAGGGTTGCCTGGCCTGCTCCTTCCGAGCTCCCGAATTGCCGTCCGAAAGACCGATCCTACCTGCAAAAATAATGCATCCATGCACAAATGGTACACCAAATTGGAGAGTATACGATGATGAAATGGCGAGCGAACAACGTATCAAAGAACGATCTACCAAGTTCTTCGACATTTTAGCAAATAAAAAGCGTTTATTTGAATCTAGCTCAATAGTCGACCCGCAAAAATGTGATAACATGACACCCGTCACATATTCGCCGTGTCTGCTGGACAACAGTTATTCGACAATTAGCTCTAATCAAATAGGTAGTCACCAGTTAGTTGCTCATAAGCCAAATAATGCATTTCTAGTCTCAACTCAAATGGAATCGCATACAACCAACGCCAGTAGCAGTAGCAAGAGAATAACATCATCTGAAAATTTCATTGACCATAAAACAAAGAAATGGAGATCAGAATGAAAACCAAATGAAAATTTTCAATTTCCCGAGCTTTATTCATTTTTGTAAAAAAAATTTTTTTGTTAAATGAATTGTTGATCATTTTCTCCTTTTTCAAATATCTTGAAATAATTTGTTAGATGTGAATAAAGACATTGATTATTAAACTTGCGGTTTGATTTAATTGAATGAACCAGTAAATTGACACAGGAAAACTATCACTTAAGAATTATTCGAAAAAAAATGTTTTTTACCTGCCATTTACGGTTGAACAGTAGCAACAAAATTTTTAACGTGAGCACCTGACTTTTAACTATACAATAGAGAAGAAAAGATAAGAAAATAAAAGGGAGGGGAGAGTAAACTATAGTATTGATTCAGAGTAGCTCGAGTAGCTTCAAAGTAAACAAAATGTTTAGTTGTTTTGTTGACATTATATTTCGGGATGAAACAATCTTGAAAAAAGTTTTAAGAAATCTTGGTGCTTCGCCAGCATTTTTTGTGCTTACATTGACTATTACAATTTCTACACTCTGTGATACACCGCCTAAAATTCAGTGACACTATGTGATAGAGAGCTATCAGTAAAATAAGGATCGCATTAATCATGTTAAAATTAATCTGCAAAAATGTAGCGGACTATTCGAAAACGCCGTTCTCGGGCTAAGAACCCCGTAAAAGAATATGCATGTACGTTGAAATGCTTACTGTAAAAGCCACGGTCCCACACACAATGTCAAAGTTTTCAACGAGTTACAGCCAATTCTTTGATTTTTGTCTGCCCCATGCAATCAACTATACGGTGGATCATGAAAATGCTTAAAGACCGCATTATAACCACGTACCTCAACTCCTCAAGAGTTTCGGTATCTGTAACTAAAGTTCGCCCACAAGGAAATATTCTTCCCCTTTTTCTTTACTGTCTAGTTAAAGGTAGTTTAACGACTCGGGCTTCTACTTTCAAAGCTTCACCCTTACAACCCTGGCGACCTTACAACACTCTTAGTTGTAGATATCTTACTTACTTACTTTACCGGCACTACAACCCATTAAGGGTCTTGGCCTTCTCCAACATGCTTCTCCAACCGGGCCTATCTGCAGCTAACGTCTCCCAGCTGGTTACTCCCACAGTTCTTAAGTTGGCAAAAGCAGCGTCGCTCCATCAGGTTTGGACTTCAGAATTTTTTTTGGAATACGATGTTCATTCATTCGTTGTACGTGACCGAGCCAACGTAGTCTATTTATTTTTGTTGTTCTGACTATGTCGGCTCTCCAAAAAGCTCTATGAGCTCGTGATTATATCGTCTGCGCCATCGGTTCAGTTTTCGGTCAAATACTGGTCCAAATATTGTACGCAGTACCTTTCGCTCGAACGTATGCAGAGATTGTTCATTTTTCTGTGTCAAGCACCACGACTCCGAACCGTACGTAACTACCGGTCTGATCACAATTTTATAAAGTGCGCATTTTGAATTTCGGCTTACTGACTTGGACTTTTACTCGCCTTTTTATTTCGTCCGCAATGTCGTTGTTTATGTTCAGCTCTGATCCAAGGTATACGAACTTATTGACCATTTTGAATGTGTGTGTGTCGATCGTTACGTTATCTTCCCGATATCGATTCGTAGGTGGGATGATCCTGTATTCCGTTTTTCCGTCATTGACCTTCAACCCAAGGTCGGTACCTTTCCTCTCCAAGGCCATAAACTTATCTTTAACAACATCCATAGTTCGGCCAATAATGTCCAGGTCATCTGCAAAACCAAGCAACTGACTGGACTTGGAGAAAAGGGTGCCGCTGGAGTCTATGTCCATGGTTTGAACAGCTGCTTCGAGTGTTAAATTGAAAAGCAGCGTTGCAAGAGGATCTCCTTGACGTAGGCCTTCCTCAATGTCGAAAGTCTCTGACATTTGATTGCGGATCCTTACTCGGCTGTTAGCTCCGTTTAGTGTTAGCTTCGTTAGCGAGATCAGTTTGTTGGGAATTCCGAACTCCTCCATGACTCTCCATAGCTTACTTCTTCTAACACTGTCATAGGCTGCCTTGAAGTCAACGAACAAATGGTGTGTTTTGATGTTGTACTCCTTGCACTTCTCCAAGATCTGTCTGATATTAAACAGCTGGTCCGATGTTGAACGACCTACACGAAAACCACTTTGGTATTCACCTATCGTAGATTCCGTGTATGGATGAAGGCGCTGATATAGAATATTTGCAAATATCTTGTAAGCAATATTCAGCAGAGCGATACCTCGAAAATTGCCACACTCCAATTTGTCACCTTTTTTGTATATGGGACAAAGTATGCTGGTCTTCCACTCTTCTGGTAACTCCTCGTCATTCCAGATGCGTATGATGACCTCGTGCATCTCCATACATAGCGCGTTGCCGCCGTTCTTGAAAAGTTCACCGGGTAGGTTGTCAGTCCCCGGGGCTTTGAAATTTTTGAGCTTTAAAATTTCAGCTTCAACTTCTTGCATAGTTGGTTCTTCTATGTATGGTTGCGCAGTCTGAAATGGCAATTCGTCGTTTTCGTCGTCTCGGTTGAGCGGTCTGTTCGGGTTAAGCAGTTCCTTAAAGTACTCAGCCCATCTCGCAATGCACCTTTCCTCATCTGCTAAGACCAATCCTGCTTGTCCTTACACAGCAAAGGTTGTTGACTGTAACCGTTTCTGGATTCGTTCACTTTCCGGTAAAAGTTCCGAGTCTCCTTCCGATTGCCAAACTTCTCAATTTCGATCAAAACTTCCTTGTCACGCTGTCGCTTTTTCCGTCGGAAGAGTTTTCTCTCGAAATTTCTTTTATAACGGTACTCTTCCTGGCCAGCTCGAGTGAATCTACTTAGAGTTTTCAGGCGAGCTGCGTTTTTGTCGTCCATGGCCTTCTGGCATTCATCGTCAAACCAGATATTTCTTTTATTTCCCGTTCTCGTTCCCACTGTCTCTGCTGCGGCGCTCTCTACATTCCGTCTAATTTGATTCCACGCCTCGTCTACGCTTCGTTGTTCGCTGACCATTCCGGCAATAATATTCGTCTCCAGCCTGTCGACATATTGACGTTTAATGTCTTCGTTCTGTAGTTTTTCCACGTCCCACCTTTCCAATGCCGGTTGTCGATTGTGTTGAACCGATATTCGAGACCTAACTGCCGCTCTCACCAGGTAGTGATCGGAATCTACATTCGGTCCTCTACAGCTTCTGACATTCAACATATTGGAACAGTTACGTGCATCTATCAAAATATGGTCAATCTGGTTTTTGGTTCGTTTATCCGGTGATACCCATGTCGCTTTGTGGATGTCTTTATGTTGGAAATAGGTACTGCTGACAACCATGTTTCTTGATGCTGCAAAATCAACCACCCGCGGTCCATTTTCGTTCGAGTTTTCGTGAAGGCTATGTTTACCGATTGTGGGACGATAAAATACTTCGCGGCCTATTTTAGCATTAAAATCTCCAAGCACAATTTTAATGTCTCGTTTCGGCGCTCCATCATATACATCCCCCAGTTTCTCGTAGAATAGCTCCTTCACCTCGTTGTCGCTTTCCTCCGTAGGCGCATAAACGTTTATAAGAGTGTAATTGAAAAATTTTCCTCTTATCCGTAGAGAGCACAATCGCTCGTCAACAGGACTGAAACCAATCACCGCGTTTCTAGCTCTGCCGCGGACCATGAAGCCTGTTCCATACTCTCTTGGACTGTCGTTACTCTTCCCACTATAGTAGAACTTATAGTCGCTACTGGTCATGGTGTCCTTTCCAGGCCATCTCGTTTCTTGCACAGCTGTTATGTCAATTTTTGCCGCTCTTGGCGCACTTGTGAGAGATCTCAATCCTCCTGGCCGCAACAAAGATCTTACATTCCATGTTCCTAATTGTAAATCGTTGTCCTTTTTCCGATGCTTGAGTCGTTGCCGTTTATCCTGTCCGATCCGAGGCTGTGTTGGGGAATTCATAACAAGACTGTTTTTACGTTGTCTGGGAGTTAGCCAAGCGCCCAACCTACTTTCCTTCTCCCGATGACCCGTAGGGAAGTCACCAGGTGGTGATGGTAGCCCATCTGACTAGGGCTGTGTATGCTGCCGTTGTCTCTTGCTGTTGAGATCATCCGCCACCATACTAAGTCGCCATCCCATCTTGATAGCGCCTAGCTGCCTTCGGCCCTCCCTATACGTGCCGTTTAGGTACTACCCGACGGCAGCCCCCCTCATCCTTATGCTAAGTGACCCACACTACTACACCAGGGTTGGTTACCTGATCGTTCATGCGGGTTGCTCACTATAACAGGTGTCACCACGGGTAGGATAGGATGTAGGAGTAGGTGGACAGAGGCTAAGGTACATAAAGGAGTACTATATTACGCTTAACACACCATTCGACTCCACACACATCTCTAAATCCAACGTAGCCCACGAATCGTTCCCCATTTTCTAAACTCGTAATCCATGAAAACAAAATATTGCGTCTGTTAGTTTGGAACTGAACATTAATCCCTATATGCCACACTAAATCGACGAAAAGTGTGTTCTTGTGCATCACTTTCCGCACGATGTTTTTACCAATTAAAAGTAGCGTGTCCAATAGTCGAATTGTATTAGCTACGGCATTTCGTGATGCGAAAACTATAATTATTCGTAGTTGGTGTTATACAATTTTAAATTGCCTTCGATATTTTCCATTTTAATTTTCGTTTTGTCTTATTTTCATCTTTGCAGAATCCATAAATAAAGGTGTACTAGTTAAAGTTCTAACTAATAGGAACATAGTTTTTTTTATCAATAATCTATTTGAACGAGTGAACATAAAATTATGCCAGACACCAATGATTTATGCATTCTTATCGAAAATAACACAATACACAATCAAAAATGAACGGTTGCACACAACTTAAGATCATTCCAATACATAAAATATCCAGTAACCAGCGTTGAACGCAAGGAAACTAACTGGAAATATCATTCTGGAGTATTTGTCTATAATATTCACATCTTTAATTTTTGGTATAGACGCTTTAAATACAGATGCACCTCGACGAATGGCATGGAACATTTTCGGACGTTGATTAGCTGGAAAAACATTTTATTACCAT
>WJQU01001597.1:0-25000 GCA_029228625.1 Pseudolycoriella hygida | reverse complement strand
AGGAAAAGTGTCACATAATCAACTGTCCCAAAAAGGTACATTTTAAAGTTTAAAAATTATGAAAAAACCAGATATGGAAAAACAGCGAAAAAAAGAAAAATCGTCTTCGCTACTTGGAAAAACGAACTCCGCTATCGTTGAAGCAACATAGCGAATACCACAACGAATTTTTCGCTATTTCGTTACAGCGAGAAGAATTCGCAGGTAAACATTTATGGAAAATGATTCAAATGAGACGCGACAAATTCAACTTGCACTGTTTCGATTATTAAATTTTCTTAACGAATCTTCAGCATATGGGACGTAAAATAATAATTTTCCATACTGAATTGCGTACTATCGAACATTAAACAAATCAGCAGGAGACGGACGATGCGAGGGAAGATTTATTTTTTTTTTCTTTTTTTTTCAAAAAAAGCATTTCAAACAAGCAATCGTACAGCTGTCTTTAAGAAAGGGTTGAATAGACGAAAAAAAATAAAAATTTAAATTGAACATTGTTCATATAATGAAGATTGCGTTCCCACGCAAATTATTGTGCTGCACATCTAAAAATATTTGAATGTTCACCCTAAGCTGTATTGCAGCTCTATTAAAGAAGGGAAATGTGCACGGGAAAAGATTTATTTAATACAACCATCAGCGTAACAACATTGAAGGCATCGAAATCAGTCAGGTGCAATTTAAATGTTTTGATTTTCATGAGAACGAATTCATCGAATTATTTTATCCTTGACTTAATCGAGCGACTTAGATTTCTAATATAATTATTGAAAAAAATCCACTATACTCACTGTATAAAATGCACTGAAAGTTATTCGTAAAGAAAAAAAAAACGAATTTAATTCCTAGATGCATAACGTTCAACAGTGTTGTATAAACATTTTTTGAGTTTAAGGGCGTTGGCCCGTCTCTTTTTGGCCTTGAATTTTATATGTACATTTAAATGTGCCTTCGCCTATCCTTTTTCTTAAAGAAACACGTTTGGTTATGCATCTTTTTATACGAAAAAATATATATACGAATGTATAGACAAACGCGGAACACTAATGATGCACGGTTTAGTCAAAATATCACAAACTGATTTTAGGAGAAATAACGCTAACGAAAAGGTTGATGTAATTTCGGATATAATTCCAATTGCAATTTTGTTCGAAAATGAAAATAAGGTATGGGAGAATGAGCTTAAGGTGTAGTCATATATGTCAAGATGCGGATAAATCCGGGGGGCGCTTAACGAAGTACTTTGGGAGGGTGGTACTGGCTTTCCACCAAGAATATCCGGGATCAATCCTGGTGAGGGAAATTCTGCGAAGGATTTTTCTTCAACTTGTAGCATGGAAGTATCGTTCCTAAGCGCAACCAAGCTTCAAATTCTGGGTAGTTGTGGTTTTACCGTATACAAAAGAATGTCATGCATTACGTCACCCATGTACGATGAATTCTGTGTACACATATTTCAGCCTATCTTAAAGCGTAGATATAATTAACACCGATAAAAAATGCTATATGTACCTACAATAGAGCATGTGTTCCAACAAACAGATTGCTCATACAAATACCTCAGAAAAAGGTATCTTGGTTGTGTGGGATACACTGCATTCACGGGGCTCATATAGAATAAGCGTAAGTTGTGGCTACTAGGCTAGAAGATGTATCGTAGTGTATGCACACACGACGAGGCTCATTTGGCTAATGGGTCTAAAAAGTGTGTAATCGGAATGGGAGCGTGTAAATGGGAATCTAGCTCAAAGAAGAGGTGGAATGATAAAAAAGTAACGGGGAAAGAACAAAGGTTCAAAAAGATCTGTGTTCCAAAGCCGGCCTTCTCAAACCAGAAATCTAGAAATGTAATCAAAACTATTTAGTCGTAGACCCACGATTCAACACGTAATTTTTTTAACTATTTAAAATCCTTGATGGAGTGCTAAATTGAGTTTTTTTTAGTGGAAACCAGGACTTCGTAATGCATTGGAATTGATTGCAACATTGATTGTGATTGATTGTATAAACCAGTACCTATTTTTCGGAAACCGATTTTCCCGAATTTCCTGAAAATTTCCATAAACTTTTTAATGAAATTCGGGAAATTTTCAGGAAATTCGGGAAATTGGTTTCCCCAAAATAGGCACTGGTGTATGCTATGACTACAAGTTAAAAAAGACCATTTTTCCGTTCCATTTATTTCATGTTCACCACATCATCTTTGTAGTTGCGGTCATTCATGTTTAATATAGCCTGCTCTCACCACGCGTGCGTATGTGAGCAATAATTCAGAATAAAAACAAACTCACCTTATTTTACATAGAAAGTATATAATGTGGAACATAGTGGATTGTAAAAATCGAAAAAAGTTCTAATTTAAATTACAATCATAGTAAGTATCTTGAGCTCACTGAACACACTTTTGCTGTGGTCTATTCAAAGCAGTTTTTCGCCCGTTCAGCTTTCGGTGTTTTCGACCTATTATTACTTCGTTAAAAAAAGAGGTAAAGGTAAGATGCGTTTTTGTTTAAAATATCAAAATACATTTCAGATTTATGAAGAATATAAGAAAAGATATAAATTTAACCCTTTTCTTGGTCAATAAAAAACAGCCGGCTTAATTTGATGGTTCCACAGATTTTTTTTAAATATCACTAACATATTAAAGTAGACGGGCATTTATAGATGAAGGCGAATTATTGATAAGTCTAAAGTTTGGTTAATAGCGTGATTCCACTTGATTTGAAAATTAGGGAAAAAATGAATTTCTATATTTTTTTATGAAAGTCGACATTGCCCTCGAATCGATTGGAATTTTTAACAGTGGTTAGTACTCTATTTTACGTCTTTTTTTACGTAACGAAGAGAGAGTAAAGGTGGATGTGGATATTAACATTTTTGGACAATTACTTTAACTAATGAGGGGAACGGGTTAGCTTAGTGTTAACGTACTGGCTTTCCACCAAGAATATCCGGGTTCAATCCTGGCAAAGGATTTTTCTTCAACTTGTAGCATGAAAGTATCGTTCCTAAGCATACCGTTGTTTTTCCTAATTTTAGTTTTTCCTGATTTTGGTTTTTCCTAATTTTCGGTTTCCTAATTTTTTCCCCTAATTTTTTCCCCTAAGTTTTGTTTTTCCAGAAAGTAAGAATGGTAAGAAGCGCAATGCATCTTAGTTTCAGAAATACCATCTATTTGTGGTATTGGTAGTCATTTTTGTGAAAAACTTGAAATTCGGGAGCGTTTCTCTATGTCTACCTCTCACATAACCAACTAGATTTTTCTGAAATTATTTTTGTTGAAACGCCACTTCAATAACCTTTCTGACGATACCCTACTCGAAAAAATCGGTTCAAAACTGAGAGTAGTCGAAATTAAATTATACTCAAAAATACCACAAATCAAAGACTATCAAGACCACAAACAGTTCGAAACGAAAGATCTCTGTGGTGTTTCTAAAACTTGGAATCATTGCGCTTCTCACGATGTTAGCGGCCTCCAAAAACAAGGCGTTTTTACCTTTTGACCGCTCTAGCGCCCCGGCGTTCGGATTTTTTTCCACGGAAAAAATGAACTCGGAGAAAATAACTAATTTCACCCGGACAAAATAACCCCATTCTTCATTATACAGAACTTATACAGAAAGATGCGCCGCAGGCCGTGAACATAATGGAAAAATAAAAAGCGGGGTCGAAGGGATTTGCACGTAAGGCCGCCTGCAGGGCGTAATCAAGCCAGCCGCAGGCGCGGAGGTGAGGGGGCAGAGCCCCGCAAAACATTACATACAACCTTTCATCAGTGAGGGCTATCAAGCCCGCCGCAAACACGTAGGTGAGTGGTCAGAGCACCCCAATACACTACATACATCCTTTCATCAGCGAGTGTCATCAAGCTCGCCGCAGGCGCGGGGGTGAGCGGGTAGAGCCCCCCAAAACATTGCATGCAGCCTTTCATCAGCGAGGGTTATTTTGTCCAGGTCATTTTGTCCGGGGTAAATAAATCCTAGAGCCAGCGCCCCATGCCACGCGACATTTTTGAGTTATTATATTTTAAAAATGATCTAATCTCACATATCCAAACATTGTATGAATTTCAGCCAAATACAATCAGTCTTAGGAAAGATATTGAAGAAACACGTTTTCAGCGACCCCGGTGCAGAGGTACTTTGGACCACCCGTAGCGGCCGAACAAAATTTGTTTTTAGAAAAATTTTCTTCTACGATTTTCTCAAGATAGTCCACAGATTTGAGCTTCATACAGCCTGATTGAAGAATTCGCGAATTCACTCTTCAGGCGTAGATATAATTAGCACCAGATAAAAATCCTTTATGTACTACAAACAGATTGATGGTTACTCATACAAATTCCCTAGAAAAAGGTATGTTGGTCCTTTGGGATACACGGGGCTAGTATAGAATAAGCATAAGTTGTAGCTAATAGGCTAGAAGATGTAGCGTGAGCATGAGCACACACGACGAGGTTCATTTGGCTAACGGGTCTAACAAGTATGTAATCTGAATGGGAACGTGTAAAAGTGAGAATCTGGATAAAAGTCGAAAACATGACTGGGTGGAAGAGTAACGCGGAAGGAACAAGGAGTCAAAAAGATCTGCGTTCCAAGGTGAGTAGGCCGTCTCAAACCAGAAATCTGACTTATGACATTTTGAGCGGTATGGCTTTAGCGCTCAATTATTTTTAAGATGGACGCCTACCCGCTTGCCTAAATTTAACCATAAAGAAAAGAAGACATTCCGGTGTCTGAGGCCATTTTATGCCTTTGCCACAGCAAGATTGTTTTAATGTGGTAAAATCAAGAATATAAGGGAATTTCTTTCACCTAATCAGTTAAACTTGAACTTTTCATCCATGTGACCTGAACCAGTTGAAAATATCCAATTTTCTGTGCATAAATGTGACAATAGACTTAGTGATACCAGCCTCCAAATTATTTGGTTGTAAAGTATTAAGTACCAATTCCATGGACTGATGGACTGGTGAGCTTTACGGATGGGTCGAAAACTGAGAAAGTAGTGGGAGCCGGGATCTATTCGCAGGAACCGGCGAACTGCGACAGTCTCTATTTGCGAAAGTTAGCGAGCGTCCTCCAAGCGGAGACGTTTGCGGTGTTGATGGGAGTGATGAATTTAGTTCCAGAAGGAGTGACGAGTGGCAGAGCGACTATCTGCTCAGACAGTGAGTCGATGATAAAGGCGCTCGCGTCATCTGTGACAACGTCAAAATTGGTTAGAAAACTGAAAGGATCCCTAAACCGATTGGGACTGAGAAATCAGATCACGATTACCTGGGTCGCTGGGCACACTGGTGTAGACGGTAATGATAGAGCAGACGAGCTAGCCAGACAGGGTTCAGCATCTGCGATCGAGGGCCTAGAACCCCCATTTCCCGATCCCACACTCTCTGTGTGAAAGGGCGGTGGAACACTGGGTGCGGGCTGAGTCCGCAAAGAGTTGGTGCGCGTACGGCGGAGGAAATCACACGAAGCTCTTCTTCCCGGCGCCTGATGAGAAGAGGGCGAACGAGCTTCTCAGAATGGGCCGTAGGGGCATTAGGAGAGTAGTTGGAGCCATTATGTGTCACTGTGGGTTGAACAAGCACTTGACCAAAACGTCTGCGGCTTGGAGAAGGAAACGCCCATCCACGTAATATGTGAATGCCCGAAGTTCTACCTTTTAAGAAGCATGACATTAGGTGGCTATGTGATTCGACCCTTCGATATGTTAGACCTAGGATCTATCGCTCTAGATAAAGGATTTACATGATGAACGGGAAGAAAACAAAGGATCAATAGATCTTTGTTTTAGGAGCCAGAAATGGCCCATCCCACCCTGATAAATCTATTAAACCAATTCCCTTTTGCTATTTTTCCAGTCATTTCTGGAACTCAAAGAAGGCTGGTGACGAGACTAAATGAAGAGTGTGTCCACCACCTTGATTTTATTACACACCCAACCAATTTGAATGTCCCACCCAAGTATTGTTTTAAAAACAGGCTTTACTTAGTGATCAATTTTGAGGTTGCCTTCGAAATTCATTTCAACATTTCACAGTGACGAGTGACGTCAGTAAAAATTCCGGTAGTTTCGGAGATTTACTGAAAGATGATTTTTCAGAAAATGTCCATGAAGCTCGTTATTTCAAATATTTTCCAGAGGAGGGGTTATTCATTCCATGTTTAAATCATAAGCCAAGCTTACGTGCCATGTAGCTCATTTTATCATAATCGAGAAATTTAAAAATAAAAATTCACCAAATATTCGATGATTTCTGTCTTATCGGTTCTGTCCTCAAATTAATGCATAGTTTCTGAAAAAAAAATATTCCACTATGCACACACACTACACACATCTTATCTTGTTTTCTCGTTTCAATATAAAATGTTCGGTTTGTTCGCGAGTGTTTTCGCTTGTTTGCTGTTTTATTAACAATAACTTATTCGGTGTTTTCTAATATTTTTGTTGATATTTTTGTGTCAATGCCCTTTCGAATACATAAAACTAAATCTAAAATGTACCTACGATATTATTCTGCCTACGATTATAGTGTTTTATTATACAGACACTACACATTGAATATGCCTGCTGTCATAAGAGATATAAAACTGCTCGTTCAATGTTCAATTTTTTTACCAGCAAAAACTCGGTCGCCACGTGCAATAAATATGCACGTAGTTAATGTAGGACACACGTGTAAAATTTTTGAGAAGCAGAAAAAGTGTAAAATGTGAAACGAACGCAATTATACCATTTTCGAAAGAATGCTGAAGTTGTACATTATATGTAACTGAGAGGCAGAATGAAAACATATTTCCAATGCAAATAATTAATAAATTGGTTAACGTTTTTTTTTTCATTACGAAATCCCTTGAATATGATTAGAGTATTACATAGTGTTTGCTTTTTGTTACAATTTATTAGAAACTTAACGTTAAATAAAAAGTAAGAGTGTAAAATTGATTGAATGAGATATCTTACCACATATGTATTTGGGTAACAGTTAATGAAACATTAACCCTTTACTGCGGACACATTATGATAAATCCCCAGCCTCTACTTATACTTGTACATTTTTTCACTAATGGTGTAATGCCAGTAGTAAAAGCAAACATTTGCATGTGAATTCTTTTACCTCCCTGTCTATGTTTGTTGGAGAACCCTAAAGCTCTAGGAAAACGAACACTATGCCTTAACAACCTTTGCAGGATCAAGTACTAGATCATTACTAGTGTCAATACTTTAAAGGATGTGACAAACAAAATCTGAACGATTTATAGGCTGCTTTTCTATTATTGGTATTATATTAATGTAATGCTTTGTTTGCCCAACGTTTAGTATACGGTGATGCTATTGGCACACATCGCGAATACTCTCCCTTGGGCACTATTCGCAGTGTGTGCGACTAGTCTCCCTTGGGCACTATTAGCATTGTGTGTGAATAGTCTCCCTTGGGCACTATTCCCAGTGTGTGCGGAGACTATTCGCAGTGAGTGCGAATAGTCTCCCTTGGGCACTATTCCCAGTGTGTGTGAATAGTCTCCCTTGGCCCCTATTCGCTCCGCTATTAGAAAGAAAGATAGAAAAGATAAAATTTAACAAAAATACCTTTATTGGAATTTGAAATAGCATTTAACAAGAAGAACATATAAAACGAGGCTTTGACTCTGGATCCTGAGCACATTTAAAGTGAAACCAATCAAAGCACACATCACATTGAACTTGAAATCCTTCCAAAACGTTCTTACAATTTGAGCATGTCCAAGGCTTTCCCTCAAATTTAGTAACCTCATTATTAAGATAATCAAAATTTATGGATGCATTGACATTCGAAATTGAGAATTCTAGCGGCAATAATCAAGTTTTATATCAACATGGCGTTATAGTCTATTGAATGTTTGTTTAAATAGTGCCCAAGAAAGACTATTCGCACGCTGCGCGGCGAAATAATATTAAATCCGTGTCTCGCCTTAAATCGTGTGCCAATAGTCTCTCTTGGGCACTATTCGCAGTGTGTGCGAATAATACCCAAGAGAGACTATTCGCAGTGTGTGCGAATAGTGCCCAAGGGAGACTATTCGCAGTGTGTGCGAATAGTGCCCAAGAGAGACAATTCGCAGTATGTGCGAATAGTGCCTAAGAGTTACTATTCGCAGTATTCGCAGTATGTGTGAATAGTGCCCAAGAGAGACTATTCGCAGTGTGTGCGAATAGTGCCCAAGAGAGACTATTCGCATTGTGTGCGAATAGTATCGGCCTTTAGTATACTTTTTTAAGTCAATTAATTTATCCTTCAATTTAAAATTTAAAATATTACACTTTTATGAAATTAATTTGTTGCGTAACATAAGAAGTTGAGGAAATGTGCTCAGTTTGAAAAAACAAGTGAAATAAACATTTGCATAAAATATCTAAATTTCAACTGTGCCATATCTAACATCTGACTCCAATAAGATCGGTCAAAAGACCCTATCGGATAGGACTAAAATTTCGGCCCCCAATGACCTGGGGAGACGTTGACTAATGTCAGGCTAACTCGGAGTGTCTTCCTTATACTTGACATACTGAAAATAACATAAAACCACCTTATGGAACCAATGAATCCCATAATGCTTCGCTGGTGCCTTAAATGTCTTTTGTTTCTTCAGATCCTATTTTTTTCTGTGGGATGGCAAATCAGTCTCACACTGAAATTGTTGTTCTATGAACTACATGCGTTGAAGTTTATTCTGTCAAACTTTTAGGTTGAGGCGACTTTGCCATCCCACTCTAAACGTTGTCCGATAGGGGCTTTTCAGAACTTTATCCTTGAAAAGTGACTATTTTCTAAATTTACTTTTTTTAGCACTGAAATAAATAAAAAGGAGCAAAAAATTGCGCCCAAGATTGCGGTCAGCAAAATTATTTTTTGGTCAGCAAAATTATTCTGTGGTCGGCAAAATTATTGCTTTTAGTCAGCAAAATTATTGCTTTTGGTCAGCAAAATTATTGCTTTTGGTCAACAAAATTAATGCTTTGATCAGCAAATTTAATGTTTATGGTCAGCAAAATTATTCTTTGGTCAGCAAAATTTTAGCTAGTATATATGGTATACATATACATGTGTTTGCCTTTTTAGAAAACTAAAACGTACATTCCATTTGCCAACTTCTTCAAGTGAAATTCTGTAAAATGAAAATGTTTCCCTTCGTCAACTCCTTCTGGTGACATTTTGTAAAAGGAAAATCTTTCCCCTAGTCAACTTCTTCTGGTGACATTTTGTAAGAGGAAAATCTTCCCCTTAGCCAACTCCTTCTGGTGAAATTTTGTAAAGTGTTCCCCTTAGTCAACTCTTTCTGGTGAAATTCTGTAAAAGGAAAATCTTCACCTTAGTCAAATCCTTCTGGTGATATTCTGTAAACGGAAAATGTTCCCCTTGGTCAACTCTTTCAGGTGAAATTCTGTAAAAGGAAAATCTTCACCTTAATCAACTCCTTCTGGTGACATTCTGTAAAAGGAAAATATTCCCCTTAGTCAACTCCTCATGGTAAAATTCTCTAAAAGGAAAATCTTCCCCTTAGTCAACTCCTACTGGTGACATTCTGTAAAAGGAAAATGTTCCCCTCAGTCAACTCCTCCTGCTGACATTCTGTAAAAGGAAAATGTTTCTCTCACTCAACTCAAAATTAAATTATCCTTAAAAAATTGCGTCGTTAATGCCACCGAGATCCTATAAAGTAATAAAGGAACAAAGCAACCCAAGTTTGCAAAATCGGTCAACTAAAAATGTTCTAAAAGCCATGATTTGCTGACCAAAAGGAATAATTTTTCTGACCGAAAACAATAATTTCGCTGACCAAAAGCAATAACTTTGCTGATCGAAACAATAATTTTGCTGATCGAAAGCAATAATTTTGCTGACCAAAGAATAATTTTGCTGACCAAGGATATATATCCCTTTTAAAATATCCTATGTAATTGAGACAATTTACCAAAATTTGGGAAGAAAAATGTAATTGTAGAACAGAAAGATTAAAAAGTGGCACTTGGCCGATTTTCTAGAAATTTTCTCGAATTTCTTGAAATTTTCTTGATTTTCTCGATTTTCTTGAAATTTTCTCGATTTTCTTGAAATTTTCTCGATTTTCTTGAAAAATTTTCTCGAAAATAGTCTCTGCTATGGACTGAGTGTACTGCGGACCTAAAGTGAGGATACATATCGGACTCTTAAATGTATGATTGGGAATCTACAGGTCCACTTGGTTAATAAATTCACTTTCCCAGATTTCCGTTTCCTGATTTTCAATTCCTAATTTTTGTATTTCCTGATAAATGTGCTGCCGGTGTAATTTTGTTATGTGGTTCACGACCAAGCGTAAAAATAACTCCGCACATACGGCTGCCGTACATCCAGCATTGTGGTAGAAATAATTTATTTCAATTTTTTCTTTTCGGTTTTTATTTTCGATTAAATTTTATTTCAAATGAGTCTTCTCACTAAAACGAAGGGTTAACGCAACGAAACATTATTATTTGTCTTAGGATTTTTTACGTGTCTGTTTCGTGTTTACTTTAGACACCCAGATATAGAGTTGCATAAATAAAACAACGAAAGTGAGAAGGGTTTGACGATCACAAAATTCGAAAAAAAAATTCAACATGCACTCGAAATCAAACGCATTCTATTTTCACTGTTTTTCTGTTTACATTTTATCGCTTATTTCATTTGGAATAGAATCAACACAACAGGTTCAACGTTTCTTTTATGGTTACAAAATATATGGCGATAACATCCAGCTTTCTAGAACCTACGACACACATCCAAGTTATCCTAAAAGTATAAATTTTATACTTCGCATCAATACCTCGACTAATTTTTTTTTCAGATTCGCACACAATTTTTTCTACATACTTTTTCAACGTAAATTTTATTTTGACTTTCAATCCACGAACTACCTTAACATTCCTCTTACATCAAACGAACTGATCTTTTCGTTCCACTTAAATAACAAACCCTGACATCATTCAAACTTTTTGTAAAAACCAACTGATGTCTGCAACAGAGAAACATATTTTATCTTACGTGTCAGGTAAAAGAGTGTTTGAAAAAAATTGCAGGTAGATCTTTTATCCCAAAATTTGAAATAAAAATTGCACAATTCGTCCTTTTAACTTCTGAAATGTAACGGGAATCATTCGACCGATACAAAGTCTGTTGGGCTTACGAGGTTACCATTACGGTTGTAACCACTGTAAATTGTATAACAGAGTAAACAACGTCAACAAAAGATTTCGAGTAAATTTTGGCCGATTATGAAAATCTTTTCTTGCCTGGAGGTTGTCTGAAAGACGATGTTAGGAAAGCTTTAAGTCAGTAAACCTTTATTCCAGGAAACAACAGAAACATTTGGTGGTTCGTTTCGTAAATGGGGCAACGTCACCCCACATTGTAAATGGGAATTTCTCATTGAAATTAGAGGTGAGCTGGCGGACCTAATTTTCGTGCCCGCCTGGCCCATGCCCAATATTATTTTTATAAAAAATGCTTTCCGCCCGAGGCCCGAAATATTTTTTATGCCCGCCCGAATGTTTTTACGCCCGCCCGATCGCCTGAATTTTCTTACAGGTCTTTGTAGGCGCCCGAAATTTCTATAAGAATTTCTTTAAATCATAAAGTACAGACAACTCTGCCGATTCGTTAATACTATCTTCACCATAGTACTGTAATGCTAAACATTCTTTTTTCATATGATAACAACACATCTACATTTGAGTGTTGGAATATATTACTCACCTCATATGAAGAGTTGATAGTGGTTTTACAAACTTAACAATTTATCTTCGAAATTGAATGTTCACTACTTCAACGTTTCTAGAAGAAATTGTCAGAAGATGGAAAATTTCTTTAAAAAAACTGTTGAAATTTAACTCGTAGCCTATTTCTGCGAAATTTTATCCATGAACTGAAATGGGAATTTGTTGGTTATTTGATTTGAGTAGAGACACCGATGCCCGCCCGAAAAAAGAATGCCCGTTCAGATGCCCGAAAAATTTTAGCCCGTCCGTGCCCGCGCCCGCTCACCTCTAATTGAAATAAAGAGAATTGCCGAAAGACCGGGTAATTTTTTGCATCTATTATAGAGCTGTGCGAGCCACCCGACTTAACCTACCCAAAATTACTTAGAGACACTTTTTCACATTTACTCTGTTTCGCCGTTTTTATTGTTTCAAACATTGTTTCAATTACGAAAAGAGAAAATTGGAAAAAGTGTCTCTAAGTTATTTTGGGTTGGTTTATTTTAGAATTAAATTACGAACGAGAATTAATTTGAAATTGCCTCGGCAACAAGCGATTTTTTCTATAAATTGTTCGGTTTTCTCGGAATCATTAAACCTATCATCGTTCAATAAGTTTGTTATGTTGCGTGAACTACCGAAGGAAAAGTCTCCATGGCCTAGAGGTTAAGGCGCCGGACTGTTAATCCGGAGACCCTGGGTTCGAATCCCAGTGGGGGCGTTTTTTTTTTTTTTTTTTTATTTCGTATAATACGTAAAGATTGAGCAAATTTTTTTTTTTTGTTTTTGTCAGATGAACCGATATTTTCCAGGAGAAACAGTAGAAACACTTGTGTTTTGTACGATAGCTGCGCGTACCTGAAAAAGTCAAAAATTGGCCTCATTGGTGAAGAAAAATATCGAAAGATCAAAATTGGTTTTCACAAAGCGAGTGAAAAATAAACCACCGATATCACTATCAAAATGTATTAAATGCAAGTTCGCTGAAGGAGATGTCAAAGGAGCTGTAAGGCATTTATCATCATTCTCAGGCACCTCAGGATTTGTCAACATTTTAACTTTTGAAGCTAAAACATTCACCACCGTCTAGAAAATTAATTTCCCTGATCCACCCGGCAAAGATACAGAACCATTGACAGTTTCGGAAAGGGACACCTTCTCTTCTCCATCCGAAACTTTCCAAATGGATCCGGATCAGGTGTTGATGGTTTCTTGCCGCAACATCTCAAAGATCTCACGTTGCCATCAACTGGTGAAGCAGGTTTGAGACTGCTAAGAGCGATCACGTCCCTATCAAATTAATTGCTGTCTGGGAAGGTGCAATCGGAATTCAGAAAAATCATGGACGGAGTCTCGTTGTGCGCTCTAGACAAAAAAAGTGGTGGTATTCGTCCATTAGCAGTAGGCAACACTTTCCGACGAATAACGTCCAAATTAGCCAGTTCCTCCGTCCGTGATGAGATGGCTCCGAGGTTTGCACCAAGACAAGTGGGTTACGGAGTCAAAGGAGGCTGTGAAGCAGCCGTTCATGCCACAAGAACTTTCATCAAATTGAACAGTCGTAGGAAAGTTGTGGTTGTTAAAATCGACTTTCGCAACGCTTTTAATGAAGTCGATCGAGACGCTTTCTTGCGCGAAATTAGAGTGAATTGCCCCGCAATTTTCCCATATCTGTGGCAATGCTATTCAACGCCGTCATTACTCTTCTATGACGAATACATCCTATTGTTGGTGAACGGATCCCAGCAAGGTGATCCCTGATGTGGTCCTTAAGCATTCAGTTCAGCAATCCAGTTTGTGATCAATGCCTTGGTGTCGGAATTCATCGTATTTTATCTGGACGACGAAACTATCGCTGGAGAGTATGAAACTGTTTTACAACGGGACGGGTTGGCACAGTGGTTAGCGTACTGGCCTTCCACCAAAACAATCCGGGTTCAAATCCCGTGTCGGAAAAATTCTACATGGAATTTTTCTAGCAAGTGTAGCGCATTAATAACGTCCTAAAGTTCACTCAAGCTTCAAAAAGTTGGGTAGTTGTGGTGTGTTTGGCGCCCATAACGACGTACACACTGAATAAATCGTATGACGTAACCCATATACGACGAATTTGTGCACGAAATATCTAAGCCTACATTTAGGCGAGATAATAATAAAGCGCCTAACAATTCTTGGAGTAATTGCATAATAACAAAGACGCTACATTCGCATTACTCTGAGACGTGGTTCGGAAGTCACGTTAAGCCGGTGGTCCAGACAACACTTGTTATTGGCTGTAAAAAGCTGTTAGTGGAGTCTCTAAAATACAAAAAAATACAAAATACAAGACTTCAAAACAGTCGTGGACGAATGTGCGAAAATTAGTCTGCGTAAAAGTCCCGCCAAATGCGAGCTATTTTTCGTGTCAGAGGTGGATCGTGAAGTGGCCAATAGATTTGACCAGCTGTCTCCGGGAATTTGCATTATCAATGAATTAACACTCCTAGGAGCACCAATTACGGACAACGCCTTCGACGATATTTTCAACAATAAAGTCAACGAGCTGGAACAGTTATTTGAACGACTGCTGCAACTAAAGAGTTATCACATAGCTTTCTACATCCTCAAAAACTGTTTTGCAGTCCCAAAGTTAGTTTTCCTCCTTAGAACGTCGACATCTTGGAATCACAAAGGTCAGCTTGAGGCTGTAGACGATCGAATAAAGTCAACATTACAGAAACTAACCAATTCCAATCTGGATTACGCCACATGGATCATGTCATCTTTACCAATCAGCCAAGGGGGCATTGGGGTCAGAAGGATCTCGGACACAGCTTTACCAGCATCGATAAACTCAACGTTTTCACTCGCCAGTATCATGTTACACCAATCAACGCTGCAAGCTGAAGACATTGCTGATTATCAAGAAGGGTTGAATGTGTGGGACCAGCAATATCCGGGATCAGGTCGCCCAGTAACGTTATCACTTCAAAAACAATGGGACTCGATAGTGGTGATGAAGCTAATGGACAACCTGAAATTGGAAGGAGATCACGAATTGGCAAGAGTTTTGGCACTCCGCAAACCAGAGTCAGGTGCTTGGCTGCATGCGCTGCCATCGAAGTCAATTGGCACCTTGTTGGACAATAACGCATTTCGTATTATCATCGGTCTTCGGTTGGGCATAGACATTTGCGCACCTCATATTTGCAATTGCGGGTCCTAAGTGCACAGAAAAGGCCATCATGGTCTCAAATGCAGGAAGAGTGCTGGTAGGCACGCGAGACACGCGGAACTAAATTCGATTATTAGACGAGCGCTCACCTTGGCTAATGTTCCTGCCCATCTGATACCAGTCGGATTGGTTAGAGAAGACGGCAAAAGAGTTGATGGCATTTCACTGATTCCATGGTCTCGAGGCAGGACCTTAATATGGGACGCGACCTGCACTGACACATTCGCCCGAGTGCAGCACAAAGAAAAATGCGAAAATACAGAATATTAATTGACCCCGTAAAGAGAGTATCTGTTCATCGGGACCTCGGAGTGGATTTTGATGATAAATTCTCATTCAAACAGCATATTGACATTACAACAAGGAAGGCCTATAGAACGCTCGGTTTTATATTCAGGTGTGCAAAGCTTCTCAGAAAAGAGAGCAGCATTATGATACTTTACAAAACATTGGTGCGTAGTCAACTGGAATATTGCTCGTCTATCTGGAATCCTATATACGATAAATACCAACAAAGAATTGAACGAGTTCAAAAAAAATTCAGTAGAATGTTCTACTTCAAGTTCAGGTTTCGTCTAATACGTCCGGTTTATCACGAAAGGCTCATAGCACTCAAATTACACTCGCTCGAATCGAGAAGGTTGGAAAGTGACGAAATTGTTCTCTACAAAATCATTCATAGACGACTGGACACATCCCTAATCAACCTAATTTCATTCCATGTGCCTCAACGTTTTACTAAACAACGCAGAATTTTTTACACCTCAACACCTAGAACGAATATTGAAACAAACTCACCTTTAAACCGCTTACAGCTCAATCACGATTTTTATTTCAGTGAATTAGATATTTTTAGTGAACAATTTCACGCGTTCCAAAAGAAAGTTAGAGAAAAATTTGTGTTTTGATATCCTCATTCGTAATGCTGAACCTGATGTATTTTTTCGTTTATATTTATATTTTTATTTTACTTTTTATTCTATCTTTATTTTTATTTTTTGTTTATATTTATATTTATATTTCTTATTTTACTTTTATTCTATTTTTATTTTATTTTCAATTTTAATTTTTTTACTTTCACTCTTTATTTGCATTTTTTCATAAGATTTGTATGTTATTGGGCGCAAGCCTGTTTACTTATCTATAAACCAAATAAATAAATAAATAAATTTGCTGTCGAGACCATGGGTCCTTGGAGCAATGACGCAATCGCTTTCTTTGAAGAGCTGAGTGAAAGGATCACGGAAGCAAAGCAGGAAACACGGTCAAGGTCATTCCTTAAACAGCGATAATGGGCACATTCCGGTCATGTGATAAAATGGGAGAGATTTTTATTTATTGTAATGAGTTTTTGTGATAATTTTTGTGACAATTGTACTAATGCTGGAATAAATTATGTAAATAATGAAGATTAAACAAACGTTCACTTCAGTTCCATTCTAGCAGCCGAAGAAGGAGCATCGTTTAGCTCTCGGCATGTATTCGCGGTGTTTGCCTTTTGTAGGGAGTCTTTGGGAGTTACGGGTTTTTTATTTAGTTGCTGGGATGGTGTTCAACTGGGATTAAGTTTACCCCTCGTGAAAGTAAAAAAAAAGTTTATGTTTTGTAAAGAAGGCGGAAACGCCATCGTAATTTTGAAAAAAAATGGCGGTAACGCCATTTTGTTAGAAACAATTGAATATAAAAGAATTGTTAAACGCGTGATCGACATTAGCGTGTTTACTGGATGAATAGACTTTAAATAAATAAAGCGAATTTAAAGCAATGGGCTGTGTTCTAGTCTCTGAACAGTGAGTTCCAAAGTTTAGGTTAACTTTACATTGAAATCTAAATTTTAGGTAATTTGACGTGTTCTGTAAAAGCCGTTCATTTTCAGAAGAATTTAACATTCTGGGTTTTTGGAAGAAATTTGGAGACCGATTCCCGATGCAGAAAGTACCTCGATGACTACTCGCAATCCCTTCTGTTGAAGCTTGTGACGAGCGCATTTTCTCTGCTGCGGGAGTCGTTTCAAACGCTAAAAGACGTCATTTCGTAGTTCATTATAGTATTTAAGCAGATGGACCAAATTTCATGACTTTCCTCGAAATTTACTTGACTTTGTTAGGTTTTATTGGATTCATTGAGTTGAAATTTACCTGAAGATCATTAAAAGTTTGGGCGGTTTGTGATGTTGAGCACGGAATCGTACGGGTCTGCTCAACCTTTTTTTTTTTTTTTTATAGAAAAATCTTTACATACATTTGTTATAATGGTTTTACTTTAAGACCTATAATAATCTTATGAACACATTGCTTGTTCACATAAGCGTGGTCTACACAGTCCGGTTGCTCTCATGAAAAATGCAAGTGTTTCGACAGAAATTTGCTAGCTGTGTTTCTGTTCAATTCAGAAAACGGATGGATTTCAAAGTAGCCTGTCACAATTCGTATCCAAGAAAACGAAAAAATGTTGGTCGATGTTCATTAAGGTATGGAAGAAGCGGGAAGAACGTCCCGTGTTTGTGACACATTTCATTGGTGTTCGTAAACAATAACTCAATTTTATTTATTTTTCCGAAATTCTGTTCAGTTTCCAGGTGAGCATGTGTTTAAGTAGAATGACTATGACGAAAAGTTTTTATTCACTTGAATGAATGAGCTTCTCGAGAGTCGTAAAATGGATCGTTGTTATTCTTTGTACCTGTACATTTTATAGAAGAAAATCGAAGAAAATAACGGAGAAACTTGTACCCATAGAAGTGTAATGTGTCTACGCGGGTGTTGATTTTTACCCTTTTCGAAGTAACTTCAATACAGAAAATTTATTTGATTCTCACTTACCATCACCAATCAAAAACATTTTCAGACTGGTACGTAATGTACTATAATGCTACATTAAGTAATATTCTATCCCTTATCCTTGAACACAAACAAAAATCATGAGTCAGATAACAAACTTAAGTATAAGTGTTTTTTTCGAACCAATTTTGCTTCAATTGCAGCGAGAAATCAACTGAAAACAGGGTCAAAAACCTTTCCTTTAAATGAGTGAAGCCAAAATTTTACAGATCTAAAACCAAAATAAATTTATGTAAAATGTCTGCTCAGCTAAACATGCATCCGAATAGCAATGTAGTATATTTGTGTGTGCCTGAACCTCAATTATTAACTATATATTTACATGGCCATATGGGTTCATTAATTGCAATATAGTCTCCAATATAGTCATGATCTTTATTTAGTGTACGAGTAAACAATTCAAGTTTGAAATGTTTAGTTGTTACGAACGACGAAACGACAAATATGCATGTACATTTCAAAGAAGCTAAATAACCCGAAACATATTGCATTCACTGGATTTCGCTTCTTTGATATAAAGTTAATATCACGTCATAAAATTTACCTACAACACAATAAATAAGATGAATTCTTAACGCTTCATCGCGCGATGATCCAAATTAGAAATAGCAAGAGAATTTAGGAGTTTCGTCGATGTAGAAGCGACACTGCAGGGGTTAGTTAGCCGCCGGTTCGTGCAGAGAATCCGCATATCATGGTGTCATAGGAAATTACAAAAAAACAAAATAGTATTTTTACGCAATCCAACAGTATTTTATGACATCGAACAGTATTTTATACAATACGACGGTATGTATATCCAGAAAAAGGCTATAAGGATCTTCTGGCAATGTCGCACTACGTTTGGCAAAAAATGGGGTCTAAAACCAGTAGTTCTGTATTGGATGTATAGAGCCATAGTGAGGCCTATACTAATTTACGAATGGTGTGGGTACCACAAGCAAGACTAAGTGTTACATGAAAGAAGATTGACAGCATTCAGCGGCTAGCCTGTCTGAGCATAACATGAGTAATGACATCGACGCCAACAGCGGCGATGGAAATTCTGCTGTCATTGCCACCTTGCTGAAATGGCGGTGTACAGGTTGTACAGAACCCAAAACTGGATTTCGCAAGACCGAAGTTTCGGGCATGCCAACATTCTGACTCAACTCAAACAAGAGTTCGCTGAAGTAGAAATGCCGAATGACTCGATGGAAGAGATCAGAGTGGGAATCAGGTACGCTTCCGATGGAAGCGGATTTTGCAGTTTACACGGATGGATCAAAAACTGATGAGGGAACGGGCTCAGGTGTGTACTCAGAGAACTTGAATTACGAAATGTCAAGAGCTCTGGGTGTACACGCCACCGTTCTTCAATCAAAAATTGTTGCCATCTGTGATAGTTCAGAGAGAATGCTGGAAGACGGGGTGAAAGGCAAGAGAATTCTGATCTGTTCAGACAGTGAATCGTCTATCAATTCGCTGTCGTCAGTTAAGATTTCATCGAAGCTAGTTCTCCAATGCTTCAAGAAAACCTGTCGAGAGACAATGAGGTTATATTGACATGGGTACCAGGACACTCAGAAGTACGAGAGAACGAAAGGGCTGGTGAATTAGCGAGAGAAGGTAGTAGCTCTACATTCATCGGACCAGAACCTGTTGTTGGTAATAGCGAAGGGCTGATCAGCTCTTTGGTGAAGAGTAGAACAAAGAGGCACCATCAAGAAAGATGGAACGCTCTCGAGACGTGCAGACAATCGAAGGAATTTTTGGCGGGATGTGACGATAAAAAGACTGAATTTCTGCTGAGTCTCAGCAGAGCGGATTTACGTAAGCCTGTGGGGATCTTAACAGGTCACAACAGCTTGGGATATCATCTCAGCAAGATGGGTATCGTTAACGATCCGATTGCAGAGGTTGCGGCTTAGAGCCGGAAACAGCAAGACATTTTATATGTGCTTGTCCTGCTTTAAAAGCTCTGAGAACGAGGCTTTTAGGGGACTTCTACTTGATTCCTGAAGAGCAGTTAAAGTTAAATTTAGCTGATGTGCTTTCCTTCATTACAGGTAGCAAATGGCTAGACGGACCCGAAAGGGAAATCTGAAACAGAAATGTTTAAAACAGAAGTACAGCACAATAGGTCCAACGAGGATTGGCCTCAGTGTTTTTGATCTGGCGCATCTCGGCTTCAAGAGAACTGCAATAATTTCGCTCAACAGTATTTAGTGTAGTTTAAGCTGAATTTTGTTAAAGATCTAATTTCCAAATAAAACAAAATGTATATCCAGCACGTTAGCCTTTTTTTACAGCATGGTAGGATTTTATGCAAGGGAATGGTATAAGTCTTGTCATCACTTTTTTCAATCGCTTGTATTATATTCTACCATGCCGTAAAAAAGGCTGATGCGCTGGAAATTCATTCCATCGTATTGTATAAAATACTGTTGGATAGAATAAAATACCGTTGGATTGCGTAAAAAATATCATTTCGTAAAATTAATAATTATCCTCTTTTTTGCATGTAGGGAGTATCTAAATGAATGTTACCTTAACTCTTATTATATGAATTTACGTTCACATTAAATTGTATAAGCAATTGCCAATATTGAAAAACTCGTACGAAGCAACAGCGCGAAAACCATCTCCGAACCCTTAAAATATGCCCGGCATTAAGAAAAGCCTAGAGCACTTAGGAGAGAGCTCTGACCCATACTTCCATGGACAAAAAAGTTCATCTCTTTTTTCTCTACACACTGCACAAAAAACCTAAACATTAAAGGAATATTCACGAAAAACCGCCAAATATCGTGTAGGGTCGCGTATCATAAGTTTGTCCCACACTAAGGACTCTGCAGCCTGAGTTGAGTGGTTCGGCAGATTTTCACTAATTCAATTTTCGTGATTCTAATGCCCACATCTTTTTTCCGTTCTAATTTCGCAGAGATGTAAGTGGAAAAGTTCCACCAACCTGCCAAAAACTACTTTTTTGACCACTTTTCGACCGTAACTTTGAACGTTTTCGACCGATTTTGCCCAAATTCGATCTTGTAATCAATTTTTTGGTTATCTTTCAGGAAAAAAAGAGTAGAAAAAATACGTTTTGCCCTAGTAGAAATTCACTTTTAGGGCCCTGGCTAAGTCCAAAAGCTAAAAAATAAAAACCAAAAGATTTACTCGAGTTATGTACAAAAAAAGGCCAAAACCCACTTAAACGGACCTAGCTCGGCTGCCCAGATTCAATCCCAAAAAAGAAATTTCATTTACCTTTCAGGTAAAAAAAAGCTTTTGAAAATCGGTTGTGTTTTTTTCAAGATATCGCGGTGACGGACCGACGGACATTTTTTTATTGCTGATTCGTCATCTAAGGACCAAGATTGATGCTCCTCCCCCCCCCCCTACTAGAGGGTCGAAATTGGTGAGGTTACAAACTTCCTAATAAATTAACCAACACTACTAAACATTTCACATTTTTATGTTTGCTTCAACTTGTGTTGATTTTTTGTACTTCGTTCTTCGTACGGATCTAAAAAGACCTCTAGAAAGATATTTGGCCGCGCGGCGAAAACATTTCTGCATCGAAGTGACATCTAATAAAAATCCTTCAGGAATGCATGAGAATGTTGAACATTCTAGCGCCTTATTTTCCCAGTGCCCTGAACCAACGTCCAATTGGTCTCTATGGAGATACGGCGCTGGCGTGAGTTAAGCCTACACTATGAACCCTAAAGATCAGACTTTCAACTGATTTTCAGCATTTTTTTCTAAACCTTGCAACGAAATTTTCAACGAGTTTCAAAAAACCACGTTTTTTACACTTTGGTGGCGGGCATTTTCCCCCAGGGAATTATCCCCCAGACTAAAAAATTTTGGAAATACCACGCGGGGAATTATCACCCAGGGAATTATCGCCCAGGAATTATCGTCCAGACCAAAAGGAATTATCGCCCAGGAATTATCACCCGGGGGAAATATAGCCCAGGAATTGCAATCTGGTAGAAAGTTTAGTGATTTACATCAAATACAAGAGAAAATTACGAAAAAATCATTATATCAAAGCCACTACTGATAAGCAGAAGGCACTCCCCAACGAAATCAAATGGCGATCGGACCGCACGAAAATTTTCGAAAAAGTTTTACTTCTTTCCCCAACTGCTAAGAAGAGGTCGTTGCTAACACTCCCCTACCCAATCAATTTGCGCTGCCAGCGGAGCGGAGTGCAGAAGGCACTCGCCGATAGTGCGGGAGACCACTCGCGGTCGAACCGTACGAAAACTTTCGAAAAAGTTTTACTTCTTTTCCATACTGCTAAGAAGAAGGCGTTGCTAGATTTATCCCATCCAACCAAATGACGCTGCCAGCGGCCGTCAATGGTTCGGGACATTGCTTGCGGTCGGTCCGCAAAAAAAAGTAAAAAAAAAACATCCACCCGGGGGATAATTCCTGGGCGATAATTCCCTGGCTGACAATTCCTATTTGTCTGGGCGATAATTCCCCGGGTGATAATTCCTTTTTCTCTGGGCGATAATTCGCCTGGTGACAATTCCTTTTTGTATGGGCAATAACTTATGGGTGATAATTCCTTTTTGTCTGGACGATAATTCCCTGGGTGATAATTCCCATTCATTTCAGTCTGGGGGATAATTCCCTGGGGGATAATGCATATCGCCGATGCCACAGGAAATTCATTATATGGAACCACAAGCTCCTAGTACTGCCCTCATAGGCATTGGGTCTAAGGCTCGGAACAGGTCAAATTCAGGTCAGACTTCAACATGATCTAGCCTCCCCAATTTGAAGCTAAAATTCATTTAAAATAACATCCTAGACTCGGTACACATTCCTTACCTTTTGTCTGTGAATAGATTTGTTATTGTTTTATGGAATTACAATAAATTATGTGATTGAAATGTAGACGGCATGTTCAGGTCATCAGGTCAGGTCAAAACCATGACATCGAGTCTCTAGCAATATGTAGTAATGGCAATTTCGGAGAGGAAGGTATGAAAATCAACCAAGGATACTATATATTGTAAGACGTGTCCGCCGAAACCTATACGATAGCTCTTGCTCTCAATAAAACAAAAGCCGTAGAACAATGAAGTTGTGACCTGAGTTTGACCTGTTCCGAGCCTTAATTGGGTCTACTTCTGAGACTCTCCCTCTACCCTTCGCCTCTTCCAATAAGAGGGTATTTCCTAGAGAGTTCATAATTTCGGTTAACTTCACGTTTTTGTGATTTAATCTCCATTCTATGGAAAAAGTCTTGTCCTTGATAACTTCCTTAGTGATCCGAATGTTAACTTAGTTTCCCTTACAAGTGAATTAGAAAGAAATATCCAGATTAGGAAAAAAGAAATGTTTGTATTTTTAGTGTTGTAACGTGAGATAATTTTTGCCTTAAATTAAAACATAAAAGAAGCATCGTAATAAATTTTACTCAATATACGATTAACCCATCTTATAAAAATTTTTTATCGAATTTCTCGTATCCCACCTGTTAATCAAATGTGATCCCTGACTTATCCTTCACAATAGACGCGATTGCAACATTTCCCATAGCAAAAAATACTACCAAGCAAATAATATTAAATACATAAATATATCAATTTCTATTGTCCCAGGTAAAGTTGAAAAAAAAATGCACCTGTGCCAGACATATAGGACCTAGTGTAAGCAACAATGTAAATTAAAACCAACGAAAAAACGTAGACAAACATTTACCAGCAGGTTAACTTGGAGCATTTTTCTACCAAGCTAAAGGTAAAAATTCGGTATGGATTTGCTGTGAACATTTTTTTCATAAACTTTATATAATAATAGTTACATAATGCGGTCCAAGTCGGGGAATGTTAAGTGTAAATATCGGAAAGAGAAGGGTATACGTCAACAAAGACTTTATATCGACATGAATACGACATTCAATTAAATTACAAATTCTTGTAAGAATCCTCGACTTATGGGCAATAAAATAGACAAAAAGTAGAAGAAAAAAAAAACATTGTTATAAAGGTGAAGGGATTCGATCGTGCACACAAAGGCCCTTTTTTATGTAATATTCTATTCGTCTAATAGTTCACCTCGAGAAATACTGAGGATGGTTTTTTGTTTGGTAGATAGCATCAGACATAAAAGAAATTACTTTCGATTATTTCGACTAGTATTCACACATTACCGCCCTCGTTAGCGCCTCGAAAAAAGGTGAAAAAATTAAAAAAGCATATTTGGTGCCTCTATATCTTCGAAATTCAAAGGCTTACCTCTTCTTTTCGAAGTGACTGTTAACAACCGGGGACATTACATCAAAATTATTGCACATGATATTCGCCCCCCGGGACTATAGTCCCGAGTTTTGAAATTTTCTCAAAAATCCAAACAAAAATGAGAAAATTTCAATACTTAGTAACCTTAGTGCCCGGGGACGATTACTTTAGAGATCGTTCATTAAGTATGTTATGCGTGCGAAAGAGATGCAAGGTATGAATAAACGAAAGGATGCAAATAGTAGTCACACGTGACATACTTTATGAATAATTCCTTAAGCTGTGGGCGAATAGAATCTACCTTCTCGTTTGTCTACACTGAGGAAATTATCTACAAGCGACGTAGGAATTGTATTTATAATATACCTCGACGACGAATTTTATCCACCGTGCATGTTTTTTGTGAGCTCATAACACGTTCGTTACGTATGGCAGCATACTACGCATAAGGAATGCAATTACCGTACATTTTGCAGAACATCTCCAATATGGAACAATATCGACTTAATCGAAGAAATTGACCAATGCATCAAGTCTACTCTGGAAACACTCACAAATTCGAAACTTCAACAAGATCAATGGATTTTGGTATTATTACCGGTACGCTGTGGAGGTCTTGGAATACGAAGAGTTCAGGACTTGGCTTTGCTCTCATTTTTATCATCGGTGAATGGATTGTCCTCAACGGTTGGCATTATGTTAGAATCACCCTCGCTCAACATTGAGGAAGTATTCGATTACTATGATGGTATCAACGCTTGGCAGAAGTTAAATCCCGAAAATCACCTACCAAAACGTCCTCATCTACAACAGCAGCGGACGGGTGGTTCAGTGGTGAACACACTGGACTTCCACCGAGAAGGCCCGGGTTCAAGCCCCGGAATGAGGAATTTTTCCCTGAGAAATTATAGACTGTACAACGTCCCTAAGTT
>WJQU01000947.1:0-10040 GCA_029228625.1 Pseudolycoriella hygida | reverse complement strand
AACAAAACATATTGCCAATTAATGGGTCGTCCAGCCAACAGGAGGAGGAATTAAAGTCGGATCAAGTGCTTTCGGATTTGTTTAGGAGTGGAAAGAAAGCACCAAACAAAACACTAACATATGCCAAACGTTCCAAATATGGAATCATCTAGCTCCAAGACATTTCGTCGGAAGTTCATTGATGGTAAGGAAGGATCAACATGAGCTGCGGCAAGGTTAAATAATCGGCACGCAAAGTTGAACGGGGAGAAAGTGGTATAATCGCGCTTGGAGCGGAAAATTCGAATCATATCAGGACATCTGAGGTTCCTCACTCCGTTGTACAGTTGAATTCGGTCTCTCAAGAATTGCGAATTAATCTTGCCGGTCAGAAGGTCGTGTATAAAAAAAACTGCAGCGTTGGTACGACGTCTAAGCAGTGATTTCAAGTTCAACTCATTGCATCTATCCACGTATGGACGCAAACGATACCTGTCGTTTTTTTCATCAACATATCGGTTCTGATTGGCGTAAAATGACGTAGCATCATACACTTAAAAGTTAAGGCAATATTTACTTAAATACGTGCGAGTCTCTTCGTAACATCAACTATGTTTGCCGCATCTATTCTGATAAGTACGCGTCCCTGTTTAGACGTTAGAGAAAAGATCAAGGATTAATTTGAGCCCTTACTTCGGTTGAAAAATGGATTTTTGGGAGCGATTTTTAATTTTAGCCGCCATCTTGAATTGGCGCCGCGGCGGCGGCTTATGAACTTGAAAACATCGAAAAAGCTTATTTCAAGGGTCCATTCTATCAGGAAATGCAATAAAATCAATTTCGGCACGCAAAGCGAGCGAGATATCCTTTTTGCGACACAGTGAAATCCACTATACTAGTTGTTGTAGAAAAATATTTCCAGTCAATTATTGGCAAATATTGGATGACGTCATCTTTCTTTTTTCCACAGCTGCATATTTTCAAACATTCTCTTTATGTAAGGGGTTTATTCCGAAGTTTGTGTAGATTTTTTATGCAAATGTTCTGAAGCTTTCAATTAACCGTAATTCTAAAGTAAGCATGAAGCGTAGAAGAGAATGTCGAAATGTTTACCATCTCGATTTAATCTGAGTGGAGTCATCCGCAAGTTATTATGTAAGCATTCCATTCATACAGTCAATATAGCAATGTGAATACTGTCATTAAACAATAAAGTACTTGTGTAATATTTTCCTATTTGAGCGTACTGTTATATCTCCTGTTGCTAGGAATTATTCATCTTATAATATTAAGATATTATTGCAAGTACTCCTAATTAGACTTTTTTTCGGAAAATTGTGGATTATAGCGACCACCGTAGATGCCTTTAAACGCTGTAAAATCGAATCTTTAAGCAATTTGAGCGTGAAGCTTTTTTAGATTTTTCTTTGAGATGTGCTGCTTTCGCTTTTATATTTATTTTATACATCAAAGCGAGGGCTGGTCACGACGACTAAGTCTCATATGAAACATAAGCAATAGATGATAAGCATATCAGAACCGATGTTGCAACAGGACTCGAAAATATCTAATTATAGAATGTTTTATGCTATTTAATAAATTTACGGGACGGGTGGTTCAGTGGTGAACGCATTGGACTTCCACCGAGAAGGTCTGGCTTCAAGCCCCGGAACGGGGAATTTTCCCCTGAGAAATTATAGACCGTACAACGTCCCTAAGTATCATTTGTGACGTCACAAGCATTTGATGATTATGTAAAGTATACACAACAATGACCAACGTAGATTTGTCAATATGTCAAGCAAAGAAATCGATAGAGAAAATCATTGGTGCTACTCCCACTAATCAACCATAGATGGCGGTGTACTGGAAACACATCACTTTCGAAAAATATGGCGGACCTCCCTTTGAGAATGCATCGGACATATCGAAATAACAACGAAAAATACAGTAGTTCCTAAGAATGTATTGTAATAATATGAATGTATGTAATAGTGTTAGATATTAGATGTAAGCCATACGATTAATAATAATAAACATAACCAAAGACCCGTACGTATCAGAATAGATATGGCAAAGAGACTCAAACGTATCTAAATATACAAATAAGCAAACAATCCAACGTTTTCTGTTCTTTCATAACTGTAAGAATTTCAAAGATCCATAGAAATTACCCAAGGTAATGTCAAAGGCCCTACCGAAGTACGTCTCAGACCATTCAAATCTAGAGAAGATTACATCTAAGGACTAAGTAATTTTCCCCTAAAACCCGGAAACATGTGTTCTTTAAAATTCTATTCTCCACAACTTCGACTTTGGAAGCAACTTTCTACCTGTTATTGTTCTAGAGATATGGGTCACCCCTCTTAATTCTAGAAGTGGTCATATCCCAGGATTATGGCATTTTTACCCAAAAAACTGAAAAATGGGTTCTCTAAAATTTAATTCTCTACAACTTTGCCTTTGGAAGCAACTTTCTACCTCTCATAGTTCTGGAGATTCGGGTCATCCTGCCCAATTATGGAAGTGGCCATATACCAGAATCGAGCCATATTTCCCCAAAACCCTGAAACACGTGTTCACTTAAATTTAATTCTCTACAACTTCGCCTTTGGAAGCAACTTTCTACCTCTCATAGTTCTGGAGATTCGGGCCATCCTGCCAATTATGGAAGAGGCCATATACCAGGATTGGGCCATATTTCCCCAAAACCCTGAAACACGTGTTCGCTTAAATTTCATTCTCTACAACTTTGCCTTTGACAGTAAATATCCATACTGCATAGTTAAGGAAATATAGACAAAAAACTGTTTTTGTATATGGCCAAGAAACTCAATTTCGTCCATTCCATTGCGCACTGGGACCCAGACCCCTGATTCCCACAAAAAATGTTTCCCAGTTTTGTGACATCAAATGCTTTCATTTGACACCAAAATAAGCAATTTCCGTGCTAAACTTGCTGAGATATTACCGAAAAAGTTTCACCAACCCTCGAAAAACCATGTCTTTGGTCTCTTTTTCGGCCATGTCTCCGGAACCACTTGACCGATTTTGATTATATTTGAACTTAAATCATTATACCTTTAGGGTGATCGTTGCAGCTGTTTAGAAAAAATGACAGGACATTTTGATTCGCTGATTCGTCATCTCTAGACAATATTAAATGCATCCCTCTCAATGTCGCTTCAATCTACCCCATGGTAGATGGTTGCGATTGAACATAGCCCGAATGTTTCTTCGGTATTAATCTGACTGCAACAAATACGTTCTTCAGTTCTGTTGTTGTATTTCGAGCCGTCTGCGTACCAATTTAGGCAGTTGGTATTCATATAAAAGAACATTTTTCGCATTAAAATTTTGTGAAGATACAAATATACGTCCTGCATGTTAAATATACAGCTGAAGTGTTCAAGAACAGCTTGTACATTTAACACATCCACAGTACAATGGTACTGGCACAATGGTTCAAAAATCAAATCAAACATAAAAACATAACCAAAGACCCGTACGTATCAGAATAGATGTGACAAACAGAATAGATGTGACAAACATAATAGATGTGGCAAAGTGACTCGAACGTACCTAAATATACAAATAAGCAAACAATCCAACGTTTTCTGTTCTTTTACAACTGTAAGAATTTCAAAGATCTATAGAAATTACCCAAAGTAATGTCAAAGGCCCTACCGAAGTACGTCTCAGACCATTCAAATCTAGAAAAGCCTATATCCAAGGACTAAGTCGTTTTTCCCTAAAACAAAATTTCTTATTTTTTCAAATCTGGGAACCCTATTTAAACAAATACTACTTTTGATAGTCTTAATGACCTAACATTTTCGGTCATTTAAGGAAGGACAAACTGACGAAACAAAACAAATATGCGTATCACGCCCTCACGTACCGAAGATGTGATTTCATCAGACACAGAACAATAGTTATTAATGCAACTCGTACCACATACGTCTATTATAGTGTGAGGTTAGAGAAAAGTCCCAGGGCGGCTGCCGCCCTGGGACTTTTCTCTAACCTCGCACTATAATAGACATATGTGGTACAAGATGGATTTCTAATTTTTTATCATTCTCGACTAATAATGGAAAAACAAAACAATTTAAGTAAAATATACTCTTCATGTGAATTATTAATTTTGATTCAAATACGCATCGGTTGAAGAGTATGCTTTGCACTGAAATTTCAAGGTTCAAAAAAAGCATTGTTTTGCAAAATATTTTGAGTTTTAATGGGCAAATACAAACATTGTAAAAAACTGAATTTTATCCATGCATTGTTGTCAGACAATATTTTGAGGTCATTCTCAACTAAATGTGTGACCATTAATTCCAATTAAAACAAACATTTACAATAGCCTCGACTTATAAATTCATATTAGTCGAGTTTTCGAGCATTCACAATAGCCTCGACCAATAAATCCATAATAGTCGAGTGTGGGGCATTCACAATATCAACATAACTCCTTTTACTCGTTGTCGCACCGAAAACTTGTCATTACATGTATATGTGCACCCCACGGAAATTATTCATTACATGTCATTCATTACATGCTATTCATTACATGCAGCCCCCACCGGAAACTTCTCATTATATGTATATCTGCATGCAATGACGCGTTTTCGGTTGGGACACCGAGTAAAACAGCATACAGTGGGGGATGCCTAATAAGTCATCCATTCTGGATAATTTCATGACACTCGCAAACTCATTCGTGTATTTTTAAGCAACTCGCTTTACGCCTACGACTCGGGATACAAACTCTACACTCGTCAAAAACAGTTTTCAAAGCTTTTTGCTTTAAAACACCCTCTTGAGTTTGGCTCATTTCACAAAATTAATCTCTCATGTAATCGTTTAAGGAAAGACAATCTAACGAAACAAAACAAAACATGCTGATTTCGGCGTATCACGCCCTCACATACCAAACAAAGTATTTTTTTTTTTTTCTCAAGGGTGAGGAAACCTTCAAAAGGCACCTGGTCCTCCTGGACCCAGGTAGTGTTGGATTTTTACCAACTAAAACCTCCTTCCTTGATCGCCACGCTCTCGTCTCCCCGGAACCGCCTCACAGCATTACTTCGGGGGGGGGCTGTGCTTTCGCACCTACTTTCTCAGATCAACTGCCAGTCTTCGTTGATCGTCTCTCCATGCACTTTGTAGCTTCACCATTATCTTCGCAATTGCGTTGTCCGCTACTTTCCACACTTCTTCGTCGCGACACATTTCCGATATTATGTTGTCGGCGTTTACGTCTGGCCTGCTCGCGGCTATCAGCTCACATCGCTCCTGTTCAAAACGGGGACAGACAAACACAACGTGCTCTGCCGTTTCTTCCTCTTCAACGCATGTCACGCAGAAAGGTGATTCCGCGTGTCCAAACCTATGCAGGTACTTCCTGTAGCACCCATGACCCGACAGGAACTGCGTCAGGTGGAAGCTAACCTCTCCGTGTTCCCTATTTACCCATGTGGTTACGTCCGGGATAAGCCTCTGAGTCCACCTTCCATTTTCCGCGGAGTCCCACTCTCGCTGCCATTGACTCAGTGATTCGACTCTTACTTGTGCCCTCACTGTTTTGGTGTTTTGGCCCCCCCTTTCCTTCAGTCTGTGGCATTCACTGTCTTCCATCAGCATTATGCATATAGGCATCGTTCCGGCTATCACACATACCGCTTCCGAGGAAATCGTTCTGTATGCGCTGGCTACCCTTATGCTTGACAACCTCTGGGTTTTTATCAACCTCCTACGGTTCCTCTTTGTGTCTAACGCCCTTATCCACGCTGGTGCCCCGTAGCGCAGTATCGATAGGGTAACACTTGCTAGGAGCCTCCTTTTACTGCTGCGCGGTCCAAACCCATTCGGCATTATCATGGCCCGTGCTGCATTGGCTTTCATTGCCTTTTCGCACGTATAATCTACGTGGGCATTAAAGTTTCCACGATCGTCTAACATGACTCCAAGGTGTTTTAGCTGGCGAGTGGATGTGATCTCGTTCCCCTCGATGTTCATTACAATCCGCTCAGTTTTCCGACAATTGCTCACGAGCATGCTCTCGGTTTTCTGATGGGCCAGCTTCAGTTTAGCCATTGTCATCCAACTTTCTACAGTTTCCAACGCCTCTTTCGTGACGACTTCCACCTCCAACTTTGACGTTCCGATAACTATGAAAATTAGGTCGTCGGCCAAAGCAATCGTCGTAACCCATCTTGGCAGCTGCAGCCGCAGCGCTGCGTCGTACATCGTATTCCACAGCGTTGGTCCTAATATGGATCCTTGTGGAACACCAGCTGTGATGTCTACCATCTTTTTCCCTTCCCTGGTATCGTACATTAGCACCCGTCGTTCGAAATCGCTTTTCATTACCCTGCAGAGGAAATCGGGGACTCTCATAGCATGCATTGCCTTAGCTATCTCCGTCCAGCTTGCGTTATTAAAGGCATTTTCAACGTCTATCTTCGTTATAACGCAGAAGCGGTTCCCTGTTCTTTTTTTCTTTCGCGCCTTGTCGGCAATCTCCATAACTCTTTCTATTGCTTCGATCGTCGATCTTCCTTTTCGAAATCCGAATTGGTCGTCGGACAGCCCGTGCTCACCCTCTGTGTTTTTGTGTAATCTGTTCCGGATCATGGCCTCCAGCAGTTTTCCCATACCATCCAGCAAACATATAGGTCTATATGATGGTTCACCTTGTGGTTTCCTTGGTTTTGGTAGTAGGACCAGTTTCTGTTTCTTCCGTATATCAGGAAAATTTCCGTCGTCGAGGCACTTCTGCAATGTCAATCTGAGCATGTCCGGCTTTATGCATGCCGCCGTCTTCAAAGCTACATTGGGGATCCCATCTGGTCCTGGCGCCTTGTTATTTTTCAGCTTTTTGACAGCCGTCTGACTCTCTTCTATAGTGATCACCCGGTCCTGTCTGTCTTCAATTTCATCGTCGTAAGGAGTTTGCGGCCATGCGACCTGTTCATGTTGCGGGAATAGCCCTCTCACTATGGCTCCTAGCTTCTCAGGACAACTTTCTTTTGGCACTGATGAACCTCTAATTTTTGTCATCGCTATCCGGTACACGTTTCCCCATGGATTTGCGTCAGCTTCCTGGCACAGCTTCTTAAAGCAGTTTCTCTTGCTAGCTCGGATTACCCGCTTTAATGTTAGTTTTGCCGTACGATGTTCGTCTCGCCTCGCGGCTCTGGCCCTCTCACTTTTGGCCCGCTGCATCCTCCTTCTTGTCATGAAGCAGTCTGCGCGCAAGAGCCTAATTTCGTCGTTCCACCAAAATGCCGATTTTCGTTTATTCTTCGGTTCTATCCTTCTTGGCATCGCTACGTCGCATGCATGCACCCATACTTTCGTCAATTCTTCTGCCGATTTCTCAACGCCTTCGTCTTCTGATTGGAGGTATTCCTTGAAAGCTTCTTGATCGAAATTTCTCGTCTTCCATCTCCGCTCTCTTACTTGATTCATCTGCCTTGCCGCCACCGTACTCTTTGTCAAAGTGTACCTCAATGCCTGGTGGTCGCTGTATGTGTAGCTTTCATCCACTCGCCAATTCAGACTGGGTACTAGTGTTGGACTACAGAATGTCACGTCAATAATCGACTCTCGTCCATTCTTGCGGAAAGTAGTTGTGTTTCCCACGTTTACCAGAACCACATTCAGTCTAGCTAGCCCTTCTTGTAGAATGAAGCCTCTTTCGTTTGTAAATCTACTGCCCCACTCAACTGCCCATGAGTTAAAGTCGCCTCCAATGTTGACTGGGCTTAATCCCGTTAGCTCTCCTGTGAGTAAGTCTAACATTCGTTCAAACTGTTCAATCGTCCATCTTGGTGGTGCATAACAGCTGACAATATACACTGAGTCAATTTTCGCAATCACGAATCCTTCGTGGGTGCCTGATACAACTTCTTGTATGGGATACTTTCCCGTCGTCAATATTGCGGCCATCCCGGCTCTGTCAACAGCCCAGTTACCGTTGTTTTTATTAATTCGGTACGGTTCTGCAATAATTGCTACGTCACATTTTTGCTCCGCTGTGGCTTGCCAAAGAAGTTGTTGTGCCATGTCACAATGATTAAGGTTTATTTGGATCACTTCCATTCTTGTTCCGTCTTTGATTTAAGCGCCTGTTTATAGACTGGGCATCTCGCTCCACCCGTCACGTGGTCATTTTCTGACGTGCACAGATGGCATTTTGGTGGTTTCGTGCAATCTCTTGCTAGGTGGTTTTCTCCCCCACATCTCCTGCACAACTTGGATCTATCTTCGTTCTTGCAGTTCCTTGCTTGGTGTCCAAAGTCCATGCACTTAAAACACCTTTCCCACTGCTGGGTTTCCCTCAACGGGCATACGGACCAGCCCACCTTTATCTTGCCGATTTTCAGAATCTTAATCGCTGCGTCCACTGAAAGTTTTATTTCCGCCGTTTGGAGTTCGTCTCTCGTTTTTCTCATACGTATCGTCATGGCATCTATCTCGTCATTTATATTACCTTGCTCTTTCAGGGCTTTTCGAAGGTCTTCGCTTGTCGTGATTTCGTCCATATACCTACATTCAATCGTGGTCATGTGGGACAACGCTCTCACTTTTGCTGCTTCGCCCAGTGACTTCTTGACTAGTTCTTTATAATCTGCACTTTTAATTTCTGGGCCCTTCTTGAGTTCAAACCGCATTTCGCCTTTTTGCGTTCGTCTTATTCTCGAGACATTTTCACCCAGGTCCTTGAGGTCTGGGTCTTCTTTAATTTTTTTGAGGATATCGGCGTACGTCATTCCTGTTTCTGCCGCCACTATTAGAGCATCAGCTTTAGGTCTCAGACTTCTAAGCTTTTGCTTCTCGCTCTCCCCTTTCTTCTTTTTTCTCACCTCTCTCCACTCGCTTATACTGGGCTTCGGTGTTTGTGCATCCAGTCTGTTTGTGGTCCTTTCATTGTTTCTCCTGTCCCTTTTACTCCTTTTTGCTGCGCTTCTTGGAGTGGGCGTAATATCCGGTGTTTGTCTTCTTTTTGTCGAGAGCGGGGTGGCTAGCACCTCGATACCTTCGCCAACTTCAGTAACTTCGCCGACTTCAATGCCTGCTCTCGCCTTCTTGTACTTTGCTTCGAATCTCCGCATCCTCCACGGCTTATCTTCCTGTTCCACTTCGTTTAGGCAGGCTCGAATGCTGATCACCTTCGTCTTAATGTCTTTGTGCACGTTATTTTTATTTTGTATAAATTCGTGTAACTCTTTCACCATCTTTTTAACTAGCTCCAATTTTGTCTGCTTTGGTTCATCGTTGTCGTTGTTGTGGAGAACGTCTGTGTGGATAACCTCTATACTTCTCGCTTCCCTTCCCGGGGGCGACCTCGCCACTTTCGATCGTCTTGCGAACACGTCAAATAGCTGACCCTTCGATTGATCCATCCGCTGATCCTCCGATTTCCTCTGCTGATTTCCCTGTTGATTTTCTTGTTGATTTTCTTTTAACTCCTTCCCTTCCTTTCCTAATTCCATGCTGTTGGGTCCCCCCTCCAAGCCGCTATCTCCAACTCGATTGTGTAGTTACCTTCGTGATCTCATGGTTATCTATGCAAGCAGTGAGGCCATGCTAGGGTTGACACGGTCCTTCATGGGGCACCGCGTTCAGAGCCAGATCGGTATTAGTCAGGAATGTTCATCTGAGCCTACACCTCCTTTTCACAGGACGAGCTTTCGAACGTACTTGGAGGCCTGCCAAGGTTGTACCGGGACGGGGGCAACCATGATATTAGCCCACTAGCCGTTTCGTGAAGATGTCACCTTTCCTTATTAAGGTAGTGGAATACCACAGTTGTCAGCCCTTGTCTAAAATTTAATCCGCTGGTCGATATTCTTTGTCCGTGTTCAATGCTTTGCCAGTATGCCGTAATTAAGACCGCACTGGCGTTGGTCTTAATGTGCCCGTGGCACTGGTGAATGATGGTAGTCCATCTGACTAGGACTTTGCATGCTGCCGTTGTCTCTTACAGTCGAGATCCTTCGCCACCATGCTAAGCCGCCATCCCATCTTGATAGCGCCTAGCTGTCTTCAGC